>JBCEWC010019400.1:0-11437 GCA_038996855.1 Solanum aculeatissimum
ACTGGAACCAGGTATTTCAGCATGTTTTCCTTGAAGAACTTACAATATATGAACTTCAGTTGTCTGGTTTTCATCTTATACAATATCCATGGAAATTTCACACTATTGAAAGACAACTTAATGTAGGTAGAGGAGTGCTGATGTTAAAAATTTGAATACCCATCTTCCATTTGGAAAGCTTTTCATTGTTAATTAGTTGTGACAACTGATGGTAATTGGATTGTTTTTATCTTTTTCCTTTTGAGACCACCTTATCATCGTAAAGGTGAATACTTGTCATTAGTGACATGTGTATTGCATTTGTTTGAACATAGAAAGGAGTAAATTTGTAATCAATTGAATTTTCTGTAGCCTGCTTTCCACTCTAGTTTTTTTTTTTCATCCCTCTTATTTTCTGCTTTTGGGGATGATATATTTTAGTTGAGGGCTTTCTAGAAACAATCTTTCTATTTCTATGAGGTAGTGGTAAGGTCTGCGTACATTTTACCCTCTCCATACTCCACTTGTGGAATTTCACTGGATATGTTGTTGTTGTTTGATTATCAAGTATCAAGATGTGATAGTGTTGTAGTTTTCTCGGATAAGAGAGTCTACAGGAAGAGGTTCCATCAAAGGATGTTGGTTTGGCAAAGCTGAATTTCGAATCACCTGACAACCTAAAAAGAACTTGACATTGAGAAGCAATGAAATACAAGGACTCTTTTTCAGTCTTGCTGAACATGGTATACACATCTAGTAGCACTAGGAAGACGCAATATAAGCTAAGTACATGTTAATTCTATTGTTTGCTTGGACCATATATTGAAGAGACTAATCAAAAGCAACATGATAAATCTAGAAATAAGTTTATTGTAAATTGGTAGTATGCCAATGTTTATGATCTTCCAAAATCACGTTTTACAACTCAGTACTGTAATAACAGAGTGGATACAAGCAATTCGGTATGTAGATCACAAATTATTATGCATTCTTATTCTTGAAATTTCACAAGCTCTTTCTAAATGTTTCACGCTGTTAGCTACTAATATGTATAATTTAGTTATATTTATTTCAATTAAAAAAAATATTGTGAAATATTATCGGTTAACCCGATGACGATTAATAATTGATTAATCGGTATCTTAATGATTTGACATATCTACAAATCTATAATCAATAAGTAAAATCAATAATTTTCATATCGAATTAAGCAGTCTAACACCCTTAGACTCAATCCTCTTTCTTTTTACTTTTGATCTTGTCCAACACAGAACAATGACTACAAATTTAAGAACATGTGCACATACTTGAACAAGTTCCAACTTTGTATTTAAATTCGTGACACAGAGAAGCACACAAAACACTTAGCTTTACAAAAATCGCCCAGGTCAATTCTCTACCTGTGATTGGTTTGCCTGTGCCTTTAAATAGGCCACAACACTCAGTCACGTGCCACAACACATCACCAACTGATAGGCCAACATTTAAATTCGAAATTACAAGCCTATCTAAAATGCTAACAAGTCACAAACGACTAGAAACTATCAAAATCGTCCAACTGTCCACGCATGTGCAAGGCAAACGCGAACTACCTTTAAATTTGGCGCCAATACAGTGTCTTAGTCACCCAGATTCGCACCTGCCCACGTGCCTGTGCCATGCCCATGTCCTGCACAACTTGTCATTGTGGTCTAGTTTTTGCGCCATTGCCCTTGTCCAACACTTTGCCTCAAGTTTAACCAGGACAATGCCACGTTATAGCATTGCCTTGCCTTAGCTTTGCCCAATCCTTGTCATGCCTTAGTCACATCTTACCTTGGTCCTTCACTTAAACTTAATCTTGATCGAAGTCATGGGTAGGTAAATTCCTAGCCGCTCAAACCATCAAACTGAGAGTCTAATACAGTATTGTATAAAAGATATTTCGCATTTTATATGAGTCTCTTGCGACACAAATGCTTATACTAGTAATTAATGATGATTTAATATGAGGGTTAAAAAACCCAAAAAAGACTAACCAAGTAAATTAAGTTGGAAGAAAAAAAGGAAAGTACTTTTCTTTTCTAATGGAAACTACACAGTGAAAGTTGGATGGTTGTTATATTTTAATTATTAATTTATTTGATTGTATCCCATGTAATAAATTATTTCGTGTTTGATTTTGATGTGATTGTACACTTACTCTTTTTTTACATTATTATTTTTAATTTTTCATTTGATTTTATTTATTGTTTATAATTTCATTTTATTTTGTATTTCCAAGAATATACCTGCATCGGTGACCCGTTTAGGTGTGGTAACATTTTGCCCTAATAAAACTCCAAATCAGCTCAATCTCTGCTTCTCTACTTCTCTACTGTCACAGCCGTTGGAAAACCTCGTGCAAATTTCTTGTTAGCAGCAGGTATATCTCTTATACTGTATATATGTAATATATAGTCGCATATGTTCTACTTAGGATTTCTGAAAGTTATCGTTTATTTTCGTACGAATCCAGGTCGTATATTTGGGTGTAATACTATTTCATCTCTTTTTTCCCTTTGTTTTTAATTGTTGGCTGCTGTTGGTTTGCTAAAAAAAGATGTTTTGCGGTAGTTGGGAGGATTACATTGTTTGTTGTGGATTACCTTTCCAAAGGGGAGGAGTGAATCCTCCACATGCTATCCTTTTCAATTGCTTCTATAAAACCGTTTAAGTGCTCTTTTTGCACTTATGGATGTCTTTGATGTTGGAGCTACTTAGCAATTTGAGAATAATTTGTTCTACTTGTGCTCTTTTTTTAGCGTTTGGATCTGATCCTGTAGTTATTGCGAAGAAAGAATTTGTGTTGAGAGTTGTTTCAGTAAAAAATATAAATGAAAGCAGGTTTGGACAACCAAAAAACCATCTTTTTAAAAAGGGGTTTAATAGTCAGGGACCCTATGAATTTGAAACATTTTATTTTGTGTACACTTAAACCCTTGTTGTTCCTAATTAACCCCCCAACGTGCTATTTTGATAGTCTTTTTAGCATGTGTTTTCCAACTTAATTGTGTTTGGACCACATAAATAGCTTTGACTCCCTCTTGTTTTAGTTCGAGAGGAGCTTGGCCATTATAATATCATGTCTTTTGTTTAGTAGATGGAGCCAATGGAGAAAAATGATGCAAAACATGCTTATGATTACTAGGATTGTGATAATCATTTTATACCTCAACATAAATTTGATTGATACTGCTATCACATGCTTATGGGTATGTGTTAATGATAAGTTTGATGAAGGTCGGGTATGCATTCAATTTTTTTCTCGGGAACAAAGTTTCTTTACCCTGATTATGCTGGTTTTTGGATTTTTAATCAAACTGAGTATGTTTTGCTTGTTATTTTTTGGTCTATATATTAGTCTTCTAATTCTATGAACTGATGATAGATCGACAAGTCCGGTGAAAATGAGGGGAAGAAGTTATAGCCCCTCACCCCCAAGAGGTTATGGAAGGAGAGGAAGGAGCCCAAGCCCCAGAGGAGTTCACTATGGTGGTCGTGGCAGAGATGAGCCAACTACTCTATTAGTGCGCAATCTTCGCCATGACTGTCGGTATGCAATTTTCTCAACATTTTATTCTTGGAGCATACCAGACTGAAAGCTGTCTGCACTAAATTAGAAAACATGCATAGGATTTGTCATGGGGCACAGCATGGGTCTGAAATAAGATTGAAGAATGTTAGCCGTAGGAAATCTAATTCTCTCTTGTAGCCATCTGTAGGAACTACTTACCTTCTTGTCTTTTTGAGTAGGAACTAAAATTGTTCCTAATAAACTCTTATGATTCCTATGATTAATTCAGTTACATTGTGTTGCATTTAGGTGTTTCATGAATTTTTGCATGTAGCCTTTGGTTCCATTTACTTTGCTGTTTGTGTGCAGACCAGAAGACCTCAAAAAACCATTCGGGCAATTTGGTCCTGTCAAGGACATTTACTTGCCGAGGGACTATTATACTCGGTGAGCTTGTTTTGCATTGTCTTTATCTACACAATTCTTTCTCTCCTTAAAAGATGAAGAAGAAAGGAAGGAAGGAAGAGAGATCTCATGGACAAGTGAGGGAGTTATTAATTTCAGACGTATCATATCTTAGTTAGATACTTCGTCCTCTACAGTCCAACATATGACCTTTCATCTTCTGGAACTAGATATTTTATATTTTAGTTTTTGAGAGTTAATTCATTACATCAAGTTTGACTAGGGATGGCAAACAGGGCGGGGGGTTGCAGGACAAAACCTTCATAACCCGCGGAGACTTAAATCTGCGCTGCTCCGCATAGACTGATTGATTGTTTTCAACCCGCCTCGCTCTCTGCCCCACGTAAATCCACCCCTCATAATTTGCTATTTTTTATTATTTTTCCTAGGTGTTTTAAAATTTTTCACAACTATCTTACCAAGAAGATATTTTTTGAAGAATGGAATATGGTCCTTGAGTGAAAACTCCTCTCCGTAAACACCCATTAATCACGTTATTGATGTTCAAGGTAAACCAAGTGCTTCGGCTTTTATTTTCTTTGTTGCAGTCATTTTCCAAGCTACTGTATCCCATAAATACATCATACTTCTTCATAGCTTGGGCAATTGAAGGGTAGCAGATGTATTCTTTTTGCTGGAGGTAGCCAGGGGAAAAACTTGGTTATGCTGTGATTGCACATTGTATAATTGTGTATTAGTTTGAGCTCACATAACACCGTAATGATAATTGAGCCGGTTTCTTGTGAAATTGAGTATGTGTTGGTCTTTGTACGCCTAAGAAAGTTCAGTATTAAAAAATTATTTTTTTAAATATTTTTCTCTTTTTTTAGACCCGACCTGCATCATTGTTGGAATTATTTAAAACTGTTCGCATAGTCTTAAACTATGTTGCTCGGACTCTTCAAAAAGATCGACGGGTGCGTGTCGGATCCTCCAAAAATAGTGTATTTTTGAAGTCCGACACGGGTGTGGCAACATTTTTGGAGAGTCCGAGCAACTTAGGTCTTAAACCCTCCCCGCCTGCATAGCTTTAAACCCAGCCTTCCCCATTGCCATCTCTACATTTAGCATAGAAATTTCTGCTGGCTTCTGTTTACTTTTTATTTCATATTGGGTTCTGTTGTTTACTCTTTGTTATGTCATGTTGGGTAACACTTCATTAAAATTGTTGAGATGTAGCAGTGATACTAAAGAGTTTTGGAGACTTCAATCAAGTAGTAAGAGTTCCGTTGACACTTTCAAGTAGTAAGAGATGTAGCAGTGATACTAAAGAGTTTTGGAGACTTCAATCAAGTAATAAGAGTTCTGTTGACACTTTCAAGTAGTAAGAGAGCTCTTGACAATCAATCAGGTAGTAAGAGTTCAAGGTGATGTTAGTGGTAGTGAAGATTGGAAGGAATATGGATATCAATAGAATGTGAAGATTTCAAGTTTTCACGTCTTGAAGAATTTCAAGTCATCTTTAAACTGATGCACGCGAGGTCAGCAGCCATGTGCTTGCTTCTGTGCTTATCAAGGCATTCCAGTTTATGGGGATTATTTTAGTTTTGTTATCTTCGCGCTGTTTGGAAATATTGGAAGTCTTTAGGCAAGTCTCTTCATACTGCACACTTTTTTAATCTTAGAAACTAATTTGATTTTGACTCCAAAATATATCGGTTTAAATTCTAATTGTTAAGGTGAGTTTACCGTCAGAGGTTCCATACAATTCTTAAACTCAAACTTGCTCTCTGTCCTTATTCTAACTAAGATGTTCAAATAGCCCTCAAGTTCTGTATATTGCATCAACACCCACTCGCTTAATTGTACTGTAATTGGATGACGTCTTTAACACATTTTCTTGTGTTCCCTCTTCTCCTGCTTGTCCTTCCTCTTTTCCTTCACAGTGAACCACGTGGTTTTGGATTTATCCAATATCTGGATCCTGCTGATGCAGCAGAAGCTAAGTATCAGATGGATGGTCAAGTTTTCCAAGGTCGGCAACTAACGGTAGTTTTTGCTGAGGAGAACAGGAAAAAGCCTCAGGAAATGAGAGCTAGGGAGCGTGGAAGGTAGTTCATTCTAATAATGTTGCTCATTCTTGAAGTCTTTATTTAACTTGTCTGCTTGAACAGTATTTTCATGTGGTTTAGTTCCGAAAATTGGTTCTGGTAATTACTATCTCAAAGGATGAATTTGTTTGTGTTTTGGATGTTCTCTTTTAGCCAGTCATTTCTGTTGCTCTATCAAATTCTTGGACAATAGAGTTGTAAAGCCTCTGTTATGTTTCCTGTATTTTTCTTGTTGTTAAGTCCTTGTTTTGCAAATCATGGATTTTAATGAAAATTGATGTTTAGTTTTCCAAATGGCTAAGTTTTGTAATCACAACTTTATATGTTTATTCTGTGTTAGTGCCTATAAGCATTGTCAGATTTCTTCTTTCTTGAGGAGTTAACACTATGATGTACCATCTTGTAGTGGTAGGGTTGGCCGCTACTATGATCGGAGAGGTACTCCCCCTAGGTACCATAACTCTACTCGGTATTCACGATCTCCACCTCCCCGCAACCGTGATTACTACTCTCCACCTAAGAGAAGGCAATATTCAAGGTATGCTTATTAGACACAAATGTGATACATTGAAATTTTGTAGTGATTAATGGAGAATAAACCTTTCTTGTGTTGGATCATTGTGAAGACTAGGTCTTAATCACATGAAGCATCTCCCCTAGGAATCAAAATTCTGGTTTGTGTGAAGATGATATGCGACTCTGGTTTCGTCCTACATTGATTTCTTTTGGTTTTATCTTTTACTCAAAACTTAAGCATGTTTGACTCTAGGATGTTGATCTGATAGCAAGATAGATCAAATTGAGAGTAAATCTAAAAGCTTCAGGCCTTCAGTATTTGCCTAGTCTGCTACAGCTAGCTTGATCTCAATCATTAATGCCTCTTCCAGTTCTCAATTTGTCAGCAGTGTGAAGGGGAATAGCCTTCGAATATTGGGAATGGGAATGCTGGGAACATTGTCTATGGTAGTGAAACCTGCTTTATTGATTTCTTGGGTGGGATCAATTCCTTTTCAAAAAGTTAATTCACTCACTTTTTTTCCCTCATCTTCCGAACGTTATTCAAGCATCCTTTGTGTCATCCTATCCATAAAAATAGAAACTTGCTGAAACCCTAAGCTGTATTTGCAACTTCTAAACATGTGACATTTCATAGAAGTACTTGGAGTTCCTTGGTTTATTAATTTTGTCCGGATGTAGTTGCTCCTGCTTTATGCACTGGAACAAACTATCTCTGATTTGTGATTTGAGTATAGATCTCTTTTTTTTTTTTAAAAATAATGAACCTTACACAGAATTATAAATATATCTCCTTCTGTTGCAGGTCTGTTTCGCCTGAAGAGAAAAAATACAGTCGTGAGAGATCGTATTCTCCTCGCGGTGGTCAGGGAAGGTCATACTCACAATCCCCTCCAAGGGAGCAGTCTCCACCATTCAATGGGTCACGAAGCCGCAGTCAAAGTCCAGTCAGGGAGCATTCTCCTGCTTATAATGGTTCAAGGAGTGGCAGCCAGAGTCCAGTTAGGGCACGTTCTCCAGTTAGGGGTCACAGCAGAAGGCGGAGCCCTAGTCAAAGCCATAGCGGGAGCCCTGATGCTGTTCATTATTCCAGGAATCCTGACCATGACGTGTCCCCCAGACACTGAACACTCTCCTCTTGGTTACGAATGCTGTAGTTTGAACAGAACAACATGATGTGATTTTCGGTGGTTTAATTAGTTTTCTCATGGAATTCAGCAGTTGATGTAGTGACAATCCATATGGATTATTTTCTCGACTTGCTTCTTGTGCTTGTTTGTACTTTATTAGTACTGATGGATATGGATAACATTGCTTTCTCTTCGTGTGTTGAGTCATTTGGCTGATGTGGCCTCTATTCACTTGGGTAATTCGCTTACAATCTGTTTTATTTGGCCAATTATTTTGCCCATATGATTTCTGATTTACGTACACTTATATTCTTTGAACTGTGTGGATGATATTATTTTGAAAGCGAAAAAAAAAAGCAGCTGAATATAACAACTCTTTGAATTTGGGTAAATGTTATTTATATACTCAACGTGTTTGATTGAGCACCTAAATACATGACAACGTCCTAACTCATAATTCACTAACAAGTGCTGCTCGTTTGAATTAACATCCGGTATGGAAGAGTTACGTTTATCCATTTAAAATCACATGCTCCAACTAACTCTTACTTCCACCTACCCACGTAGGTGCCAATCCTTGTACCTCACGCACTAAATAAGGTTGACCTGAAGTTACACAAGCATAAGAGGAGAGGAGAATGAACATTTGTATTGGTGAGAGAAAGAGAGATGGGAAAGAGCCTAAGTGAAGTTGGGCTGGAAGATTTAGTAAGAGCAGGAGTTGGAGAAGAGGAGGCTAAATGGTTGATGGCAGAGCTGCAAGCTGCAATTGCGAAAGTGGGTTTCTCCCCAAAGGAGGTATGGCGTGAGGTCACTGCTCGGAAATTGCTGAAACCATCACACCCACATACTCTGCACCAGCTCCTTTACTACTCTGTTTACCATAACGATCACAATGCCCCTCCTCTCTATTGGTTCCCTTCTCTGTAATCTCTCTCTCTCTCTCCGCTATCTATCTGTTTATGTTCAATTTTTTATAAATTCCTCGAAACAATTAAAATTTATAGAAATAAATCTTAAATGTATTTTATTGTTTAAAACTAATTATTTTTAACCAAACAACTATAAATTTTGAACTGTCTGTAGTTGTCACAATTTGAGCCCATGTATTCACTTCATTTTCGTAAAGTGATATATTTAGAATGCGAAGAAAATTGAGATACAAACTTAGATGGTGTAGTCTGAAATTTAGAAAGGCAATATTGGTGACAAATTCAGATTAAATTTAATCAGAATAAGGTGTATATCATATACTTTAGATGGTGATAACTATAAAATGAAAAGAATAGTATTGGCATGAAACCAAAAATATGAATTTATATAGATAAAAATGAAAGAATATCAAAAATATTTTAAAGTTTTAAATTAAGCATTTGAAGGTTATGAGTATCAAAGTTATGGACATTAAGGTAGGACTTGAATAGGTAATTAGACATGAGTTATGAATGTGGAAGAGTAAAGAAGAAAAATAATAAAAAAATATAGACGAGAAAAAGATAATAGTAGAATTTGAATAGATAAAAGAGAATATATAGCTTTAAGCTTATATGCAATTGAACCTCCGTTAAAATCTGGAAGAGTAAACAATCCTCCTCATTCAAACAAAATATAATGCAATAAGTAGGAGCACGTGAACTCCCCGTTTACTCGATGTAGTAATTGAAACTATCACTAATATTTAAGCATGTAATTAACTAAATATTTTAATTTCTTAAAATGATCCTTTTCATGTTCTATGATTATTGGATTTGTGATAGCTAATTTCTTGGACTAATAACAGCTGTAAATTGTTCTCTTTCTGTTGTTGTCATTTTGACAAGCGGCGCCTACATGTCAGGTGTTTTATTGAAAACGAAGCTAAATGTTGTTGAGGATCCATATAGCCAATCTAACTGTACATGGCCATCATATTCTGAAAAGTAGGCACCGGTATCAACGTCTATGTTTACTGATCCCAAGCAAGAAATCTAACAACACCTATTATACTGATCATAACATAACCATGCCTAGATAGCCGAAAACCAGTTTTCCAGAAAAAATAGAAACGATATGACTCATGATGCCGGTTCCATGCTACACCTGTGGATGATCGAAGAAATTGTACATTGGCTTGCTTCCTGTGAATTTCCAAGTTATTGTTGAAACTTGAAAGATCGATGACATAGGTTTATTGTCCATTTAAGTGATATGTTTTGTCTGTCCTTTTCCTGGCTAGACACTTTTGATCAACGAAGAGTAAACTGACTCCATTAATGGAGAAAACTTGAACACAAAAAAGTTACTATCAGAGCATTGAAAGTGCACTTTTTGTTATATTTTACATGTAATTCTAGCAGCGGTACACTTTTTTGTCTGAAAACTTTTACGTTGTGGCTTGAAAGTGTTATACTTATGAAAACTGAGTTTTTAGAGTTGTATATTTATTAAATCTCACCTGAACCTTCTTGCTCTTGATCAGCTGATTAACTACTCTCTATGCAGGAATGAATCTAGATGCACAAATTTGGGCCGCATAATGGAAACTCATTGTCCGAAGCTTTTCGGAGCATCATACAAAGATCCAATCTCAAGTTTTAAAGAATTTCAGAGGTTTTCTGTTCAGCATCCTGAGGCAAGTTCTTGTTTCAATTTTGACTTAGAATTTCTGGTTGCCGAGTTTTATTCCACATTCTGCTCATATTGGAGCTTATAGTTGAGAAGTTTTTCAGATTTACTGGTCAATTGTTTTAAAGGAGCTTCCGATTCACTTTCTGGAAGCCCCTAAATGCATCCTGGATACCTCTGACAAATCAAAACGTGGAGGAAATTGGCTTCCTGGTTCAGTTCTAAATATAGCTGAGAGTTGTGTACGTTCGAGCAATTACAGCAACAAGCAGGATGATTGCGTTGCAATCGTATGGAGGGAAGAAGGGAATGATGATAAAGAAGTTAATTGCATGACATTGAAGCAGCTGAGAGAACAAGTAATGTAGGTTCCAACCCTGCATTGTAATATCTCTTCATTCTGTCCATATTTGGATGAATGTAGTGTATGTTCTCTAATTGATTCTGGTCAAAGTAAAGCCATCTACTGATTAAATTGTTGTTGTGGTTCATCTCATGCACTATACTCTTGTCTTGCATTTGGTGTTATGGATATGATATAGTTTCCTGCCGTTGGTTTTAGTTTTCTGATACTATCTTCAGGCAAAATAATTTGATCATAAGTTGTCGTTTTGTAAAAATACATTGCCATACGTCCCCCTTCACGCTTCCTTCTTTTCATAATCACTCTTTTCTTAATTGAGAAGACATTTTTAAACTCATTGTCTCTTCCACAGGATGGTGGCAAATGCACTGGCTAACATGTTCTCAAAGGGAGATGCAATTGCCATTGACATGCCAATGACTGTCACAGCAGTCGTTATTTACTTTGCCATTGTTTTTGCTGGATTTGTGGTAGTATCGATTGCTGATAGCTTTGCTGCACAGGAGATTGCAGTCCGTTTACGAGTGTCTAATGCTAAAGCTATATTTACACAGGTACTTTTGTTTTCTAGTGAACATAAAATGTTAACCAAAGGAGTTGCCTATGGAGGAGATATATGAGGACATTTTCCAGAATATTTTCTGCATTGAAATGTCAACAATCTGAAGCTATCAAGAGATGGTTTTTCTCTGCCTATTTAACAATTAGTCCAAGATTGTTGAAATTTGCTTTTAATTACTGCACTAGTTTTAGCAAAATAAATTATTTAGCTTAAGATAAATTTGAATTTTGA
>JBCEWC010019401.1:0-11436 GCA_038996855.1 Solanum aculeatissimum
GTTAGAGAAACTCCCAAATAGGTCTTGATAGTACTCTGAGTGGATTGGATTAGATGGTATGTGAGTGGTCATTGTCTATATTGCATTCTTACTTTAGACTCTTGACTTGATGATTGAGTTTCCTACTTTTTTGAGTTAATGTTATTCTACCTTTACATGTTTCATTCTGTCATTTTACATATTCGTACATTCCATGTACTGGCGTCCATTTGTGCCTACATATTTTCATGATGCAGAGACAGGTACTAGCGGTCATCAACAGGCACTCCGTTGAGGACCTATTTACATTCAGTTAATTGGTGAGTCCTCCCATACTTTCAGAGGATACTATGTTTCTTTCTAGCTTTTAGTTTACACTTATGTTATTCTATTTTGAGGTAGCCATGGACTTGTCATTGGCACCACTTAGTGAAATATTTAGAGGTTTCACAGACTAGACTATCGAGTTATGTTTGGATGTTATTTTTTACTAGTCTCTTTCACACTAGTCTTACTTAGTTGATGGATAGATTGTTTGACCTTTGGCCTTGATTATATATTATCATTTCATTTCGTTAAGTATTCTTTATTATTGATGTCTTCTGCTATTAGATTGTGATTGAACGAATGTGATGAAGTTGAGTGGTTCGCTTGGGGGCTAGCAATAGTCTCTGAGTGTTGGCCACACCAAGGGTACCCTTCTGGGACGTGACAACAATAATAGTGCAATTCTCTCTTTCTCTCTCCTTTTCTAATTTGTCATGTATATAAGTTAAATTATATAATATTACTATTTACTTCTATATTTATAAATTAATTTTCATATACGATCAAATTACTCAAATAATATTCAATTTTTTAAGTGAATATTTGTTTATAACTAATTTTTGTAACCCCCATCAACAATTTTGACCAAGAACTTAGAAGTCAAACTTTATTTAAATTTTTCATAATTAATCATTTTGATGGGTTGTTTTTACATAAATGATAAATGAAAAGTTGTCGAAATTAGAATAAATAGCATAGTAACAATAAATGTAAGAACATAATTTTATAATCGCGTCAATTTTTCATTTTGCAATAACTCGGATTTAATCTCTTAAAAATAATAAATCTTTGACCGATAAATTCAATAAATGAATATTGATGCAGTTGGTTTAATATACTGCATATGTAGGAATATTAACATTATTAGTATATAGTATGATTATTTTATTTTCACTTTTAACTCACCTAAAAAATGATTACATGTAAATATTCATCAATAAATGGATGTACAACCTGAAAACTAAGACATAGAATATAACTTATTAATGTAGTTTAAAATGCAATAGTGGTGCAAGTTTTTATTTTTACTTTTTCATGTTTATAAGTTAAATCATATAATAACATTATTTACTTCTATATATTGACAAATTACTTTTCATACATGATCAAATCGCTTAAAAACTAATCAATTTTTTGAGTGAATAATTACGTCTAGTTAATTTTCATTATTTCAATTGGCAATTTAGCCAAGAACTCAGAAGTCAAACTTTATTTAAATTAATTAATAGTTAATTATTTTAACGGATTATCTTTACATAAATGATAAGTGAAAAGTCATCGAAATTAGAATAAATAGTATAATAATAATAAAGGCAAAAGCCCTTAGTTTTATAATCTCGTCAAAATTTGACTTCGCAATAACTTTGATTTAATCTCCTAAAAATAACAATTCTTTAATCGATAAATTTAATAAACGAATATCAATGTACTGGATAAATATTAATATGTATTTTACCTTATTGGAGTTGGTTTGATATACTGCATATGTTATTAGTATATGGTGTAACTATTTCTTTTTTATACTTATAACTCACCTAAAATATAATTGCATATAAATATTCATAACAAAATAGATTAACAACCTCAAAACTAAGACACATAACTTACTATTATAGTTTAAATAATAGTGCAAATTTTATTTTACTTTCTCATGTACATATAAAATAAATCATGTAATATAGTATTTTTTTTATATTTTTTTACAATATGTGATTCAAATTTAGTCGGGACTCTAATATCAATTTTGAACATTAAATGGAAAAATAAAAAAGGGGGGTTAATTTTCATGTATGATTAGATCACTTACAAAATAACTATTCATAATAAATAAAATCAATCACTTGAAACATTAGTATAACTTTATAAAATAAGTTAAATTCTACAATTATTGTAATTATGTAAAAAAATTAAGTATAGGTAAAAGAAGCGTGTTATTTCAAAGAGTCTTCCATTAACTCCTCATATTTTATTTAAGTTGAGAAATATCCTCTTCTCCTTAAAAACTCAAATTCTTCATTCCATTATTTATACTTCCTTTTTTTTTCTTTCTTCTTTGTCACTGTCCTCTGTTCTTTGTTAGAGTTTATAAAGCATCTGCAATATAATTTTTTACTGCGATCTTGTTGAAGAAATTAATTTTTCAAGAATTCTGCGTGAACGAAAGGTAAGAATTTCTGGTTTTTAAGTTGTTTTATTTCCAGTAAAAATGAAGTTCCCCTTTATGTTTTTTGAGCTAAAAGAGCTTTTTATAGCTTTATGTATTTTTCCAAAGTAACTCCTCAAATTGAGAATTCTCTGTATTCAGTTCAACTCTGAGGATTTGTAATTTTTGTTTTTTTTTTTATGCAATTTCTATATCTTAATTTCTTCTATGAAAGAAGAACTTTTGAAGATGGGGGAGTAAAGTTGTGAAAATTGATCAATTTGGGGGCATTTTAGTCTTCTTCTTATTGGCTTTAGCCAAGTTGTAATTGAGGTGGGGTCTCACTTTTACATGTGAAAATCAATGTTAGTTGGTTTTGGTATAATCATCAATGCTGACTTTTTTTTTTGTTTGTTTGGTTTTGTTTCTAGATGTAATAACACAATTCTCAACTTTCTCTCCTATTTTATTTACCACGTGCATGGACTATTTTCAAATTGAGAGTTTTAACTTTTATATATTAACAGTCAGATAATGCAAATAAGTGAGATTTAGTAATATGGGAAAAAAAAATTGGAAAAAGGGAAAATATATTGTTTAATTTTGTAATTTAAAGTTAATATATTTTTTTGTTAAAAAAAAGGCTCATATATATTTTTGTTGTTTCATAAATAGAGTAATATTTACTCTATTCATTGACAAACTCATATGTATTGGATTTAAATAAAATAATCCTATTGATCCTTTATTTCCGAAAATGTAAAGCCAATTTGAACGAGGATATATCAGCTTTTCCCAACACTTTTTTTTTTTAATTTTTACGTTGTCAGTGTGTAGAAATTATATCTTAGTCTAATATAGGATGCTGCAGTACTTTCAACTTTCAACCATGACTATTTCTGGTCTTCTTTTGATAAATCTGTGAGTAAAAAAAAAAGATCATATTTTGGAAAATAAATGTGAAACCAAGACTTCTACTGACGGCTCAATGATTCTTAATTAAGGTGTTAATGAAGTTACTCAGAAATAAAGGTAACATTATTGTATTGTATTCTTTGGACTTTGTTGACAACATTTTGGTTATGATCAAGTGAAGCTATCTCATCATTTCTTCATTATTTTCATATTACAGAAAACAATAATTCAATAATGCTTTAAAAGCAATGATTTGATCTTCTTATATTTGATCGATTTCACTTATTAGATCTTGCAGTCGCGCGATGGAGAAAGCAGTGGCATTAGTTGCATTTAGACTACTTGTTGTTCTGTCAATTTTACTTATACCAAATGTATCAGAGGCAGATCCAAGAACTCAGACAGTCCAGATCATATGTAGCACACAACTTGAGAATAATAATACAGTTTTTGTCCCGAATTTCGTTGCCACAATGGAAACCATAAGTGAACAAATGAGAACTAGAGGCTATGGAGTTGCACTCACCGGGAGTGGACCAGACGCTAACTATGGACTAGCACAGTGTTATGGTGATCTTTCTTTACTTGACTGTGTCCTTTGCTATGCTGAAGCTCGAACTGTCCTTCCTCAGTGTTTTCCTTTCAACGGAGGTCGAATTTATCTGGATGGATGCTTTATGCGGTCTGAGAATTACACATTCGATCATGAGTATTTAGGACCTGAGGACAGACATGTCTGTGGAAACAGAACAAGAAAGGATTCTTTGTTCCAACAAACTGCTAGGCGGGCTGTTCAGCAGGCGGTTTCTAATGCACCAAATAATAATGGCTATGCCCGCACTGAATTGGCAGTGCCTGGGGCAATGAACGAGACAGCTTATGTTCTAGCTGATTGCTGGAGAACACTGAGTGCTAACTCATGCCGAGCTTGTTTGCAAAATGCATCTGCCTCCATGATAGGGTGCTTACCATGGTCAGAAGGCCGAGCATTGTACACTGGATGCTTCATGAGGTACTCAGATGTTAATTTTCTTAATGCTATAGCTAGCAGTGAAGACTCATCACCAAATGGTAATTTTTACTTTGTCATCTTCCTGTTTTCCTTTAAGTCATCAAAGAAACTGTAATGTGGACCATGTCGCTAATAGATTGATGGATTTTCAGTGGCGGTACTTGTGATTGCTGTTGTTAGTGCTGTGGTCGTCTTCATACTGGGAGCAATTATCGCCTTTTATATGTGGAAGAACAAACAAATACAGAAGAAGAGAAAAGGTAAAACATTTTGGGAATATTTCAGCTAAGACTTTACCTTTGAATATTTCTTAAAGCTACTAAGGAGTTTGAAATTTTCAGGTTCCAATGATGTGGAGAAGTTAGTGAAGACCCTTAACGACAGCAGCCTGAACTTCAAGTATTCAACTCTTGAGAAAGCCACCGGATCATTTGATGAGGCGAACAAGCTTGGGCAAGGTGGATTTGGCACAGTTTATAAGGTAGTGAGCTGAAAATGTTGTGCTAACGTCTTTTAAGTTTTCAGTTTATTAACATAATCACATTAGAATAAGTCTATAATATGATTATATGTTGTAGGGAGTTCTACAAGACGGGAGAGAGATAGCTGTCAAAAGGCTGTTCTTCAACAACAAACATAGAGCTGCAGATTTTTACAATGAAGTCAATATTATTAGCAGTGTTGAGCACAAAAATCTAGTAAGATTATTAGGATGCAGCTGTTCCGGACCTGAAAGCCTTCTTGTATATGAGTTCCTCCCGAACCAGAGTCTTGATCGGTTTATCTTTGGTGAGTAGCAGACTTTGTTCTATCTTAATATTACTCTTATAACACTTGATTCTTACTGGCATGAAATTAATAGAATTCACCTTGTGTGTTAAAACTGGCAGACCCTAGCAAAGGCAAAGCATTGAACTGGGAGAAAAGATTTGACATCATTATAGGGACTGCAGAAGGTCTGGTCTACCTTCATGAAAACAATAGAACGAGGATTATTCATAGAGATATAAAAGCCAGCAATATCCTGTTGGATTCGAGGCTCAGAGCAAAAATTGCTGACTTTGGGTTGGCCAGGTCTTTCCAAGAAGACAAGAGTCACATAAGCACTGCTATTGCTGGGACTTTGTTAGTGATTCTTTACTTCCACCATTTAAATCATAGCTCAAAACTTATGTTCGCTAAACATTAACATCCAGCAGTTTAATTAGTTATCTCATATGGTTAATTTTCCGTTCTTTCCTTTGCAGAGGATATATGGCGCCAGAATACTTAGCTCATGGACAATTAACTGAAAAGGCAGATGTTTACAGCTTTGGTGTTCTTTTATTGGAGATTGTTACCGGAAGGCAGAATAATAGAAGTAAAAACACTGAATACGCTGACAGTTTAGTTTCCATTGTAAGTTGCGAACCAATTCTTCTATTTACTTGAATCTATACAATTGCAGACAAGAATGTTTTTGCTCATTGATTTAACTTATTCCCGTGGATGAAACAGGCGTGGCAGCATTTTCAACATGAGAGAGTAGAGGAACTGTTTGATCCAAATCTTATGCTGCACAACTATCACACCAGCAATGTGAAAAAGGAGATTCTGCGAGTGGTACATGTGGGACTTTTGTGCACACAAGAGGTTCCGGGACTTAGACCATCCATGTCTAAGGCATTGCAGATGTTAGTAAAGAAAGAAGAAGAGTTACCTGCACCAACTAATCCTCCCTTTGTAGATGAAAAAACTATGGAGCTTCATGATCCTTGGGATACCCCATCTTATCCCCATAGAGAAGGTGATTCGGCTTCAATTGCAAACATTTCTCACAGCTCATTCTACCCCAGATGATTCTTCGGTCGCCTCAAACTGAGACATGACATAAACCTGCCAGAAAACAGATCTCGTGAATCTCAAGTATCATCTTGCCTCATGTTCCTTTTTGCTAGAAACAAGTTGCTTTGTCATTGTAATGGTGATGTGTTTGCAGAAAAATCTTGGGGGTAGTTTATCATTGTTACATAAGTAAATACACATTAAATCTTGTCGTTTATAATGGTGAAGTAAGAGAGGGTTGGGCACACTGTGTCTAAGATTGCAGTCCAAGATTAAAGATAGTTTATCTTGATTATGAGAATGGTTGGATTACAAGAGTGTAAAACGTCACTTGGTCATTGATATTTTGTGTTTCTGTTATACAAATTGGTTAATATAAAATCATGCTACCAAGTAAAAATTTCATTTTGTTTCTTAGCACAATAAGGCATAAGCAAATATGCAAATGAAGTTTCATTATGAGTTGACAAGTCTGGCAGTTGTGGCTCTAGTTGATCTTTGAAAAAGGTATACAACTTTAATACCTTTGCATGAAATTCACTTTTTCCTGGAGTTCACATTGTCCACAAAATTCCAGAATTTAAGTTGAAGTAGAGTTTCAGAATTGTTAAGAATTTGAAAAAACAACTCCAATTTGTATTCATGGCAAACGTTAGAGGTCTCTACAGCTTCGGATACTGTCACCTGAATCTTCTTTCTTCTAAAAACTTTATTTACAATTTTAATATTCTGAGCAACGTCTTTGTACCAGTCAATGATCTTAGACACCATTTGGAGAAAGTGAGAAAGACTTTATCTCTTATAGTTACCTTTAATTTATTACACAGTAGACGAAAGACAGAGATTATAAATCATACAAATTGACTGGCTAATTGGTGGGGTTGCCCCAACCCTAGCCATGAGAATATTTAGTTTGAGAATAAACACCAGAAATTCAATAACTGATGATAGTATTGCAAATTTGACAACTCATTCACCATTGAGGCATTCTTTTTAGAGATCTAATCAGTCCTCATTTAGGATACATAAATATAGCTCCCTCAAAAATTCAAAGATCGATCATTTGCCCTCACCTCTGTAGAATAAAGTTATCAGCACTCCTGAGTAAGAATTTGGCTTTGTTTTCAAAGTAAAAAATACTTCAATAAAACACGTTTGCCCATAAAAATTCCAGAATTTAACTTGAAGTAGAATTTCATAATTGTTCAGAATTTGACGAATAACAACAAGGGTGTAATGACCTCAAAGGTCATTTCTGGCATTTTCGACAAAATTACTATTTTGCCCTTCCCGAAAGTTGCCTTGGGTCATTTTTGGTTGAGTCTAAAAGTCAAATTTTGAAAACCTTGTGAAAAGTTGGTGTTTTGCTAAAGAAAGAGTTTTTAAAGGCTTAAAGTTGAAAGTTTCGAGTTTTGTGATCATTTTAAGTTTCGAGTGTCAGAATTCAATTTTATTGATTCCATCAGCTCCGGAATGTAGAATCTGGTCTAGGAGAACTTACACGAAATCGAATTTGGAGTTAAAACAAAGATTTTGGATCCAAAGTTGCATTTTCAGTTGATTTTGGATCATAATTTGACTTTGATCAACATTCAGAGTTCGAAAGCTCGAATCGAAATTCCAACAGTTCCCGTGGTTCCAAATGGTGAAACTAATGTTAGAAATGGTCTCTTTGTAATATTTAGAGTTCCTGAGAGTATTTTGAGTATTTCAATCGTTAAATAGTTTATACCATCTTTCTCGGGTTCCAACCCAAGGAAGTCTCGAATTCAAATTTTGATACGGTTCCATTGAGTTTGGAACGTCGTTACTGGTAGGGTTTTATTTTTGATTTGTGTTCACGGGGTTCCAAACGAATCTCGAGGCTCAAATTCTTGAATTGTATATTGTGTTTGTTGCTGCAATCTGATGCATCACTCAACTACTCCGCGTTTGCAGAGGGTTATGATGCTTGACCTCAGCGTTCGCGGAGGTGGTCTCCCGTTCGCAGAGTACCTGCTGTGAGACCTCCAAATTCGCAGGAGGTCATTTCGCATTCGCGGAGTTTTGAGGGTCGTTTGTCTTCGCATTTGCAGATATTTTCCTGCGTTCGAGGAGCACAAAAGGATTCCTGAACAGTGTCTTATTTTAAGTGACGAGTTTTATTAATTTTCACCATTTTCAAACTTCCAAGCTTCATTTTTGAGAGATTCTTCAAGGTTTTTCAAGGTAAATCTATTGGGTAACTATTTTCTAACCTATTTCTTTAATTTCCATTGATTAAATTGTGTTTTTAACTTAGAATTTGAGATTTTTAATTGAGGAATTTGGATATTTTTCGGACTTTGATTTCTAATACTAAATTGATGATTTACACCTCATTTTAACTCCATTTTCGAAATGGTTTTCACTGTTAGAATCCTTATTACTCGGAAAATATTTTCATGTATTAATTTTCAGATTTCAGTTACTTTTTCCGTCATGAGATTTTTGACTTTTTTTCCCTTTCGCCCCAATTGATTGATTTTAGTGTCATTAGATTCATTATGTGATTATGATGCTAGATTTGAATAGATTGTGGTGATTTGCATTATTGTTGAAGGGGGAAAGTCATGGATTTGACTTGATTTGAGACTTCTTCTATGGCAAGTGGACTTCTAACCTTTTGTTAAATATTATTGAACCTTGTATGCTCCTATATGTATGAAATTAAGTGCTTTGGGGTAGAATTATATCATCATAGGCTTCATTATGAGATTTCAGATTGAGTATTTGTTCATTTGGTGCAATCTTGACTTGTGAATCAATTGTGGATTCATAGTACATGTGATCTTGTGAATTATTTGATATTGATATCGAGATGGTACTTATATTGAAACTGTGATGATATTGAGTACTTGATGATATTGAGACTGTAATGAGACTGATATTGAAACTGTGATGCTATTGAAATCATGATGATATTAAAACTAAGATGAGATTGACATTGTGTACATTGCATTCACTATTATTTGTGCATTGATACTTGTGATGGCTATGACTGAGAGATGAATAAGGTAACATATGGATTAGAGCCCGAGGTCTCTATCAGTCGATGATTAGATGAGGTTGTTGTTGGCGAGCCGACGTAATATGCCGACTGACATTGTGGCCAAGGTCATTTTGGGTCAAGTAAGCATTGACTGAGGTCATTGCCAGTAATGTTCACGGATACATGGTCCTTGTATGACCCCATAGGTTCCATTCTGACACATATATGATCAATAAATTTGTATCCTAGGACAAACATGCATCACATTTATTTGATATTGCTTCACATTATTTACATCTCATGGCATCCATTCCATATCATATCACTCATTCTTTGATATTATTATGTGTATAGTGTATGATTTGGATATCTATTGTACCATTTGACTTAAGTATCAGTTAGATTTTTTGAGATATGATGCTATGTGATAAGTATATATATTCTTGTGATTTGTATAATGTGTTGTGCTGAAACTCTTCTGAGTGTAGGTGTGTAGTTCGGCGGTATGTGGTTGGATAGATAGGAGTACTTGTGTTTCTCATTGCTTTACTTTAGGTTAGTTTCATTTGCTGAGTACTTTGTTGTTTGGTGCTCACCCCTTACTATATTTTTGTAGGTTGTGAGCCCGGTCCTTCTTGCTAGCATTCCTCATTACAGGATCGAGCTTTTGGATCTTTCGAGAGGTAGCTGCTTGCCCTTCGGCAGACCTTTGAGGAGTCTACTTTTATGTTATGTTCTATTTGAGGACTAAATATTGAGACTTATATTTCATTTGAGTATTATATATTTAGAGGCTTATACATGTGACACCAGTTCTGGGATGGTTGTAGCTTTTGATTTCCTATGCTTATCTATCTTATTAGACTGTTTTATCTTCCATTTTTTTATTAATATTAAATTATTTAAGTCTCGGCCTGACTTGCCTTGGTGGGTTAGGTGAGTGTCATCACATCCAAATTTTGGATAGTGACAAAGGGTTTTCACTTTTTTCACTTTAAATCGCAAAAGTTCTATCTCATAATAATTGTCATGTTTTATTTTTTGAGAGTCAATTTAATCAATTTTTGAGTTGTGAAAAAAAATTCTACCAGAGAAAGTTTAAGTATGTCTTGTTGACTGAGATTGAATTTGAGCTAAAAAAAATATTGAATTTGGTATCTAGCTCGGAGGAACGTTACTATTGAAATTAGAGGTGATTTCGAGTAAATTTGAAGAAGTTGAAAATTTAAAATTTTTTATGTCTTTGATCAAGAAGTATTGAAAAGTAATAAAATTTCTTTGATTGGTTTTTTCAAATTGGAGTTAAAAAGATAATAGCATAGGTGTGTCTTTTCTTAAAGGGTCATTAACATAAGTATACAAAAAAATGGTCAAAATTACATTGGCCTCCCAACTTTTGCTAAATTACACTAGAATACCATTAAATAATTACAAAGTTTCTTTTTTGGTATCAATTAATGCTCAAGACAATTTGATGAGATGTGTATTGGGAAGGCAAAAAGTTGAACAAAAACAAATGGTGGAAACATTGCATTAAACGTGTGGGGAAGACAAATTAGAATAAAAAAATATATTTAATCAATAAAGGTACAAAATATTTAGTTGAATAAAATGGTATATTTTGGTAAATATTTTATTATTTTAGTAAATAAAAAAGATATGGTAATTTCAAGTGTTAAAGTGTCTACTTTTGTAATTTTTTCTTTCTTAAATAGTAATGACATAAATAAATTTTTTCTCAAAATTAGATGACATACTTAAACTTTTTTAGAATGAATAATGTGACATGTCATCCTAGGAGAGAGAAAGATTGTTTTTGTTGTGTATTATATTTTGAAGCAAAATAGGAATAATTGAGTGATATATTGTAATCCTAAAAGAAACAAAAATGATATTGGAGATAATTTCTCAAACATGAATAACTATTGAGGAAATTTACTCCCGAAATACAGTATCTAATTTAAATTATACTCTTTGCTGCTCAAACTGATTGCAAATTCAATTCCTTCATCTATAACTAAGCTTTGTAATCTTGAAACTTTCGTGGTAACACTACTAAAAAAATGCCAAAAAATGACGGGCAAAAGCGACGGACTGCGTCGCTTTTTTCGGGAAAAGCGACGGAAAAGCGACGCAGTCACTTCCGTCGCTTTTCTGCTCGTCGCTTTTTGAATAGCGACGGACCGAATGGCAAAATAGCGACGGAATATCGACGGATAGAGTGGA
>JBCEWC010019402.1:0-11436 GCA_038996855.1 Solanum aculeatissimum
AGACTTACATTCTTTTCAAAACATGCATCATTAGTCAAAAACCAAAACCATTGATCAAATCATATTCATGCTTAGGATAAAAGCCAACAAGAGTTTCCAAAATCATTCTCATAATCATTTCCATATCAATAATCATTCTCAAAATCACGTTTTAGGTTAAGGGCGTTTAGGGGACCTTAGAAAGCCTAAAAGGAGCATAGGATTTAATTAAATTACGAATTAACCATTAATGAAATGTACTAATTAACTATAACACAATGTCTCACGGATGGATACAGGGACCGTCTAGTGGTACACGGTCCGTGTATTGGACCGTCTGGCCACACTTGGCCTCGTCTTCGACTTGAACTCTCGGGAACTTTCTGGATCACTTCACGGAAGGGCCTCACAGACCGTGTGGCTTCACACGAACCATGTACTGGTCTGTGGAGACACACTTTTCCCAGAGTCCAGTCCCACACCTGCTGGCCACACATTGCCTCACCTCACGGGACGCCCTCACGGACCGTGGGGTGGTCCGTGAGGCTTACCTTGGTCCAATCCTTGGCCCCCAATCCCTGGTAGATCACTGGAACCCTCCACGGACCCCCACATGGACCGTGGACTACCAAACGGTTTGTGGATCAATCCTTAGCCCTTTTTTAGAACCTCGCTTCCAGCGTCCTTCCAATTACGGACAGTCTCACTATTTTGGCCATAAATTCCTCATACAAACTCTGAATTGAGTGAAACTAGTTGTGTTGAAATTATAACTCAAAGATCTTCAATTTTTTATATAGTAGCCCTCACAGTTCAGCCCGTACCAAAAGTTATGACTCCTCAAAGTACACTGCCCAAACGGCCTCTTTAGGCCACCAAAAGGTCCATTTTTAATCTGGCCACTTAAACTAAATCCGTGGCTACCAAAATTCAACCACGACCAGTATAAAACTATCCAAGACCAACCATTAAGAAATTCAAAAAATTTAGGGTCGTTATAGCTTAGGATGTGTCCTAATATAGGATGGTAAAGTAATAGTTTATGCCTCAAGGAAGTTGCAGCCAAATGAGAAACATTATCCAATCCATGATTTGGAGCTAGCAGCAGTTATATTTTCCTTGAAGATATGGCACCACTATTTCTATGGAGTTCATGTTGACATATATATTGATCATAAAAGTTTGCAATATATCATTAAGCAAAAGGACCTGAATCTAAGGTAATAAAGATGGCTTGAGTTTTTAAAAGATTACGACATTGATATTTTATATCACCCCAGAAAGGTAAATGTTTGTAGCGGATGCTTTAAGCCATAAAACAATTGCAAGAACCTTTGGGAATTCTTTAATAATACATGGGGCAATCAAAGATCTACATCAATTAACTAGCCTAGGGATTCGCCTTCTTGAATCTCCAGAAGAAGGAATTATTGTGCAAAATATCGCAAAATCTTTGTTGATAGCGGAAGTGAAAGAGAAACAGTACATAGATCCCATTTTGTTACAGCTTAAGGAAAATGTACAACAAGGTATGAAAAAGGCATTCAAGCTCACAAAAGAAGAAGTACTACGATGTCAAAACAGATTGTGCATACCTGATGTAGATGGGCTAAAAAGGAGAATTATGATGAAAGCACATCATTCAATATATTCGGTCCATACGGGCTCAACCAAAATGTATTATTACTTTAAAGAAGTGTATTTGTGGGGGAAAATGAAGAAGGATATTGCAGAATTCATGGCTCAATATCTAAATTATCAACAAGTTAAAGTAGAGAATCAAAAGCCCGAAGGTTATTTGCAGTACATAGAACTTCTAATTTGGAAGTGGGGACATGATCAACATGGATTTTGTTACTGGGTTGCCTTGCTCATTTCACAAATTTGACAGCATATGGGTAATAGTTGTTAGACTCATCAAATCAGTGCATTTCTTGCCGGTCAAAACTACTTATATAGTTAAAGAGTATGCAAGATTGTACATAAAAGAGATAGTATGGCTTCATAGAGTGACAATCTCTATTACATCCAATAGGGGAGCTCAATTCATTGTGAATGTTTAGATGTCATTTCAAAGAAGCTTGGGGATGCAAGTGAAATTAAGTACAACCTTTCACCCTCAAACGGATGGCCAAGCAAAACACACAACCAAATACTTGAGGATATGCTTCGAGCATGTGTATTAGACTTCAAAGGTAGATGGGATTATCATTTACCAGTTATTGAATTCTCTTACAACAATAACTATCACTCGAGTATCAAAATGGCACCTTACCAAGCTTTGTATGGAAGAAAGTGTAGGTCACCAATCGGTTGATTTGAAGTAGGTGAAACTGCCTTATTTAGGCTAGATCTTGTTCATCAAGCTATGGAGAAGGTTAAGATAATAAAACAACATCTAGCAATAGCTCAAAGTCAACATAATTCATATGGGGATGTTAGAAGGATGGGACTAGAATTTCCATAGGAGATTGAGTGTTCTTGAAGGTGTCTCTAATGAAAGGGTAATGAGATTTTGTAGGAAGGGAAAGTTGCGTCCACACAACATATGACTCTATAAGATTGTTAGAAGAGTTGGTCAAGTTGAATATGAATTAGAGCTACCCCAAGAGCTTTCTATGGTTAATCTAGTGTTTCACATTTAAATGCTTCAAAAGTGCATAGGTGACCCATCTCGTATCACTCCAACTGAAGGTGTACAAGTTACAAAAGATCTCGCATATGAGGAAGTACCCCTTGTTATTCTGGATCAACAAATTAAAAAGTTAAGAAATAAATAAGTAGCTTTGTAAAAGTACTATAGAGGAAAAATCAAGTTGAGGAGGTTACTTGGGAAGCGGAAGAAACAATGAAATCTAAATACCCCCATCTCTTTCAGACCATAGAGAAAAATGAAGAAGTCAGAGTTGAGGCATTGACAAGTAAGTATGTGTTTATATGTATTATGTGATATGTATCTTAGGCTTGAACTTGTTTGCGCTGAATAACTATGTTATCATTCAAGGATGAATATTCCTAAGGGGAGGAAGATGTAACACCACATATTTTCTATGTATCAGTCCTATTGATATGACACTTGATATTGCCTTATGGTATAGGTGAGGGACTAAGTTTTTTTCGTAGGAGAGGTGATAATTTAAAGTGGATCGAGAGGTGTTGTGATATCCCATATGTTTTAGCAGGTATGAGTCGGAGTTAAACTCGATGAAAGTATTTAAAACTGAGATAATAAGGTGCTATTTGAGTTGAAAGTCTAAGGTGAAGTATTAAGATACAAGATATCGAATTAAGATTTGGAAAATGAGGTAAGATAGAGTAGTTGCTTGCTAGACTTAACGGGGCAAGTAGGTGCATCACCTACTTAGAACTTTGACCATCCTAAAATGCCAAGTTGGTACACCACCTACTAAGACTTCTTTGGACATCTTATAAGGCTCAAGGTCACTCACCATTTACTTGACTAATCTGGCCTAACCCAAGTAAAGGAAAAGAGAAGAATGAACAGTCAAGGCCCAATAAGTTGCAACCCAAATAGGCCCAAGCCAAAAGTCCAAGTAGGTGCATCATCTACTTGGTAAATTATGGCCAAAAGTTAAGGAGAAAGTCATCCTAGGTTGGTCCCTTTAAAAGGGAATGCAACCAGCTCCTTCTAGCCATTTTAAACTTGAGAAAATTTTGATTTCCTAAGGCTCTTTCTTTTCACTCCCTCACCTTGTACAGTAACCCTCAACACCTCTAGGCTTCCTAGTATTTTCAAGTGAAAGGTAAGTTAAAATACTTATGGTAGCCTATTTCTTCCATGTATTCTTATGGAATTATGTTCTACAAGTTTAGGGTGTAGTTATTTCTCAATACTGTCCATCTTTCTTTCTAACTTTTCTAAGAGATATCATCTTGTCCTTAAGTTCTAGTTTGAAGAAGAGTTTACATTCTTGAAGCATAAGGTTGAGGGGAGAAATTTCTAGCGATCTCGGTAAGGTTACATCCCTTCTTTTTGCTACTCCCTAGAGACCAATTATGATGGGGGATTTGTGTTTATTTTTTTGCCAAGAATCCATGAGTGGTAATGAGTCCAATTGTTCTAAGATTATGCCTTGCGAGCTCTGGGTCATGATTGAGCTTTTTGATGGCACAATACACCTGATGTTCTAGCTCGACAATAACATGACAAGTCTTCCCAAAGACCATCATGTATGGTGAAGTGCCAATTGGAGTCTTGTAAGTTGTCCTATATGCCTACAAAGCCTCATCCAACTTCAGTGCCCAATCCTTTCTCATAGCATTGACTTTTTCCTGTAGGATTTGCATGACCTTATGATTAGACACCTCAACTTGTTCGCTCATTTGTGGGTGATATGTTGTGGCTACTTTGTGTTTGACTTCATACTTAGCTAGACGATTCTTCATGGTCTAGTTGATAAATTGTGCCCCTCCATCACTGATTATAGCTCGTGGAGTCTCAAACCTTGTAAATATATGCTTCTTCAGGAATTTACTCACCACCTTAGAGTCATTGGTGGGTAGAGCTACAACCTCCACCCATTTGAACAAGTAGTCCACAACAACAAGTATATGTTGGTTTTCAAAAGATGGTGGGAATGGTCCCATGAAGTCCATCCCCTAGACATCAAATATCTCAACCTCGAGAATGTTGTTGAGAGGAATTTTATGCCTCCTAGATATGGACCTAGTCCTTTTAGATGCATCACAGTTTCTGACAAAATTGATAACTTCTTTGAAAAGAGTAGGCCAAAAAATAACTAGGTTTCAATAGCTTATGGGCGGTTCGCTCTCCTCCATAATGACCTCCATAGGGTGATGCATGGCAGCTCTCAAGAACCTGGAGTGTCTCAACTTTAGGCACACATCTCCCCACCATCCTGTCTGAACCCTTTTTGAAGAGATAGAGATCATCCCAAAATTGAACTGCGCTTCATGAGCCAACCTATTCTTGTTTTAACTGGATGAATCGGGTGAGAACACCCCACTCACCAAGTAGTTCATAATTTTAGCATACCATGGTATCTCCTCAATCTCTAATGCCAAGAGTTTCTCATCTAGAAACTCCTTTTTGATTTGCCCCACTCCTCAATGGCTGTGTCATCTTCTAACCTTGACAAGTGATCTGCGATTTGGGTTTCATACCCCTTCTTGTCCTTTATCTCAACATTGAACTCTTATGGCAGGAGGATCCACCAAATAAGTCTGAGCTTTTCATACTTGTTATTGAATAAGTACCTCAATGTTGCATGATTAGTGAACACAATCACCTTGGTGCCCACCAAGTAAGAGTGAAAATTATGAAAAGCAAATACCAACGCCACCATCTCCTTCTCTGTGATTGTATAATTACACTGTGATGTATCCAAGGTTTTGCTAGCGTAGTATATAGAATAGAAGATCTTATCAGTGCACTTCCCAAGACTTCTCCCACTGTTGTACCACTCGCATCACACATCAGTTCAAATGGGAGCTTCCACCATCCTTTGTTTCAAGGTATTAAAAGCCTGCAAACAAGGAGCATCAACATCAAACTTTACCTCCTTCTCCAGTAGTGCGCACTAAGGCTTTAAAATCTTGAAAAAGCCTTTAATGAATTGGTTGTAGAACCCTGCATGACCAAGAAAGCTTCTGACCCCTCTGACTGAAACGGGCGGAGATAGCTTTTCAATCACCTATATTTTCTCTCTATTAACCTTCAAGCCCTGTTTATACACTTTATGACCAAAGACTATCCCCTTTTTCACAGGGAAGTGGCACTTTTCCCAGTTTAGGATGATATAAGTCTCTCCACTGTGGGCTAATACCTTGTCCAGGTTCTCTAAGCAAACATCAAATGACTCCCTAAATACAGAGAAGTCATCCATGAAGATCTCTAAAAATTCCTCCACCATGTCATGGAACATGACCATCATACACCTTTGGAATGTGTTAGGTGCATTGCACGAACCAAAGGGCATTTGCCAGAATGCATAAGTTGCATAGGGACATATGAAGGTTGTCTTCTCTTGGTCCTCAAGGGCAATGGTAATCTGATTATACCCTGAATAACCATCCAGAAAGTAATAATTCTCTTGCGCAGCTAACCTATCCAGTATTTAATCAATGAACGACACTAGGTAGTGATCTTTTCTCATGGCATCATTGAGTCTAAGATAATCCATACAGATTCTCCACCTAGTGACCATCCTAGTAGGGGTGAGCTCATTCTTCTCATTAGTGACCACAGTCACCCTACCCTTCTTTGGGATGCACTGAACTAGGCTCACCCACTTGTTGTTGGAGATAGGGTATATGATCCCATCATCCAACCACCTGATTATCTTTTTTTTCACTACTTCTTTCATGATGAGATTCAGTCTCCTCTGTGGCTGGGCTACCAGTTTGTGACTATCCTCCATGAATATTTGGTGCATGCATAGGGTCCAGCTAGTACCATGAAGATCAGATATCTTCCAGCCTATAGCCCTCTTCCTTCTTTTTAAGACAGCAATAGCAGCTTCAACATGGGATACAGATAAGGAAGCAGATAAGATTATAGGTAAAGTGTTATTATCACTAAGAAATACATACCTGAGATAGGAGAGAAGTGGCTACAACTCTAGCTGAGGAGCTTCTTTAATGAATGGCATGGGTGAAAGACCCAATACTCTATCCAATGTATCAACTAACTGTTTCAGCATGTTGACATTTGGGCTATTCAGTACATTTGCTATCTTATTGGCCTCAAGATCACCCTCTAACTCTTGATTGAGCAACACTTTTGCTAGAGGGTCTTTGACCTCAATCTGATGACTGTAACCTTTGCATCAAACATTATGATGGTTGCCAAGTTTCCATATACGGTGAGTAGTTTGAAAGTTTGGTAGATATCAAAGACCTCTACCTTGTCATGAGCACATATAGTCAAGCACCTGACCGTAACATGAATCAACACCCCTCTTGTTGCCAAGAATGGGCACCCTAGATTGAATGGAAATTTTGGGTCTGGCTCAAAGTCAAGGATGAAAATGTCCACAGGGAATATAAGAGATCCCACTTGGGCTAAGACATCCTCATGATCCATTCTATTCTAGCTACCGAATGATTTGTAAGCTGGAGAAAGATTATAGTTGGTTTTGGGTCTCCAAAACCCAACTTCTTAAACATAGATTTGGCCATCAGATTGATGTTTGCACTAAGATCACACAATCCTCTCACATTGATATAGCTTCCAATTGTAACTTGGATAGTGAAACTCCTAGTATCCTTCAATTTAGTAGGAAACTTTACTTTATTCAGGATCCTGGAGGTACACTCTTCAATAAGTGTAACTACCTCATATTTTGTGAACCTGCTCTTGTTGGCCATAATATCCTTCACATAATTAGCATACTTTGGGATCCCCTCCAAAACATAAATTAAAGGTAAGTTAATGTGCACCTATTTTAGAAGCCCGATGAATTTCTGAAGGGCTGGGATTGCCAGCCTCATCTTCTTTCTCTACATTTGGGTTGTCACCACTCTTCTTCTTTGTGACCAATTCTACCATGGGCTTGCTACTCCTTGTGCTCACAGCATTCACCTGTTTGGGGTTTGGATTTGTGTTACCTAGCAAGCAACCTTGTGGTCTAGAATTTTGTGGTCTTGCTAGTTGCCTAAACTATGTTTCAAGATTTTTAATGGCAAGCTGATTCTGGCAAAAATCTTCAACCAGCTTAGCCTGATTTACTGCTGACTTCTAATGAAATTCCATGATCTATCTGAATATTCCATTAGTGCTCATACCTATAGGTCATGAAGGTTGTTGTTCTTGTTGATTGTATGGATTCCTACTATCTTGTGGTCTATATTGAGGGGTCCCTTGATTTTGATAGTTACCACCCCCAAGAGAAGTTCGGGTGATTTCTCCAATTGGGATTGTAAGTAACTCCATATCCTTGAGGACCTCCTCCTCTTGGTGCACTACCCACAAAGTTGACTGACTCTGGATTAGAGCTATAATAATCAGTCGTATGTTCATTACTGCCACACACCTCTGACTAAAAAGGTTGTTGTTGTTGGAGCATGTTCACTAGAGTTTACTATTGATTTAAAGCCAGGTTGTTGAAGTGGGTAGTCAACATATTTTGTATGACTGGCACTTGGGATTGTAGAGTTGTCATTGTATCCTCTTCTAACACACCTGCTTACTTGTATGCCATAGGTTTGGTTGATCCACCATTCTTTTCATGATTTCCTTATGCAACCTAATTCAACAAAGCATACAGCTTATCATATGTCTTTTCCAAAGCCAGTCCATCCGCAACAAAAACAAGTAAAATCTTGCTATTGGGTTCCAACCCTTCAATGAAGGGATGAACCAATATCTTATTAACTTGATGGTGATGAGGGTAGTTGATTAAAAATGATTTGAACCTGTCTCATGCTTGGTATCAGTTCTCCCCTGGCTTTTATTTGAAACTCAAGATTTCACTCCTAAGTTTGGTTGTCTTCCCAGATAGGAAAAATATTATTAAGAACTTCCTAGCTAGGTCATCCAAAGAAGTGATAGAATTTGGTGGCTCAGACTGCAACCACCTTCTTTCTTTCCAGAGTAGTGAGAAGGGAAACAAATATAACCTCACATAATATGAAGACACCCTGTGATGAATGTAGGTGTCGTTGATCTCTGAGAAATTCTGAAGATGAACTTAGGTATCTTCATGTGGCAATCTTGTGAATTAATTAGTGTGAAAAAATTGCACCATATTCTACTTAAGCTCAAATCTACCACCGAGAGATGGTTTCTAAATGTTCTCAGTGACATTAGTTGCCTACGGGATTTCCATATCTCAAACTGGTCTAGCCATCATTGGTTCAGGAATAAGGTGAATCACTGGTTCTACATCACTGCGGGATTGCCACATCTCAAATCTATGCAATGTGTGTTGTTCAAGAAAAGAAGATTATTATTATTTCTACTAAATGATAAAAATTAAACTACTACTACGATCGAATGTTTTGCTGAGAAGTTACCAAGTTAAGTGAGATTCTATGACTGTAATCATTTTAACATATATTTTAGCCTCACTTCCTAGGATTATTCATGAGTTTTCTAATTACAGATTTACAATATTTAATTTACCAAGCATGATCTTTCGACCTCTACTTGCCTATTCTCATTGACAGCCTAACTACATCATTGAGCAGGTATAAACACGATCAATAAAAATGCATTAAATTTGTCTTCCTGTTTTATTAACCAAGATATGGGTAGGTGTCACACGTCTCCTATACACAAATCATCCTAGTTTCCTAAAACAAACAAGCTCCCTATACCCTATGTTTTATCCCCTTAACCAAGGTAGACAACATGTCTATTTCACGGTTGGCAAGACTATGAAATATAGGTTAAAGGAATATAGAAGTAACTAAATGAAAACCCATTCATAAATCATAGAAAAAAAGTATAGAACATAGTTTATGGATACAATCCTAGAATATTGGAAATTAGCAACCATTATTTGTCTCAAATACAAAATTAGTCTAAGAAATATTTAAAGAATGGATTAAAAGAAGAAATAAATAACCCTAGGATGAAGTTCTTCGTCTCTCTTCTATGTACCAGCAAAAAATTAGATAATAAAAATAATGACTAAAAATAGTATTTAAACCTAAGAAATCCCATTTTTTGACTTTCATTATGTAATACCAAAGTCTGCAATATGGAATTGTTCCCCCACTGTGTATTTTGCACTTTCGGCTCATCCGGCGAGTTTTGTACTGACATGAACTAAGTCCGATATGTACTTATTACTCCATATTTTTTCCTCACCTTTTTCTGCTTCTTTTCAAATTTCAACTGTCTTTACACTAGTCCGCGATGCAAATTTGCTCTTTTCCAACAGTGACTGGCTTTTGTACCGACCCGACCTAGGGGCCTAGTCGTCACATGGAAAATGAGGAACCCGAAGGTACCTCAAACAAGCCTCTTAGTTTCGCATCTCATAGGTAATGACATATAATAAGATAGAAAACTAAGGGAAATAGGGTTAAGGGCCACAACATAATACTATGATGAAAATAAAGAAGTAGATACAACCATATCTTGTGCCCAACAATACCTCTAACATAAACTTGACGAGGTCTAAGACATGATCAAGCTCACCCTCAATTAAAATCATAGAAAAAGAATTATACAACCGGAAACTAAAATTTCTTAATACATCAGTCAAGAGGAAATTAGGATATTGTCCCCCAACTAAAGGATTCACCAACTCTTGTCTTCAATGATTCGGAGCTAGCCAAATGGAGGATATCAAAGTACGCCTATCCCTAATGATTAAATCATGCAGGCATAGAAGTATGTGTCAGTACTTTGAATGTACTAGTATGGAGGTATGTAATGCATGATATGATGAAATGATCTATATTAACTCTCATATTATTAAATATAATTTCTAAAAACATTAGTAAGTCATAATCAAGACAATATCATTTAAGCATAGAAAGTCAATTCTTAAAAAGAGCTCAGTAAGATGCATAATGAACATGGACATGGATGAAGAAATCATATAAGTTCGGAACATATATGTTGTGACAACCCAAAAATTTTCAAAATCTACTTATGGTTGGAATTTTATGATGTACTACAAGCCATGTATGAGTTTTGGTGGCCACAGGTTGAGTTTAAGTGGTCGAATGCAAATTGGGCTAGTTAGTGGCCTAGAGGGACAGGTTTGACAGTCAACTTCAAACAGTCATACCTTTTTATGTGGGATGAACCATATGAGCTACCACATATCAAATTGAAGCTCTTTGAGTTAGCTTTTCAACAGAAGGGGTTTCACTCCATTTGGATACCTGATGAGGGATATATTTACAAACATTGAGACTGTCAAAAATTCGGAAGCCATTGGAGATAGTCTTAGAAAAATGGCCAAGGACATTTGCATGGACCGTTAAACTTTGCACGGTCTATAAAGTGTCTCGTGTGATGTTCCAGTGAGCTTGGGGTGGCTTGGAACCACCCCTAAGCAAAGTGTAGGTTGACGGGACATTTAACGGGCCATTTGACACTTTACGAGCCGTCCACTGTCCCTTGAAGTTGGAAAGTGGCTAGGCCAAGGCTTGGGCATGATTTTTGAGTTTAAGGGAGGTCAGATGGTGCATGACATGGGTCATCTCACCTTAGACGGTCCGTTTGGTTGCTCGTCAAATGTAACAGAAAGTCCTCCGAGAGTTCGTGTGGAACATTGGCTAAGTACAACTTCACGGCATGGTAAACGGCCCGTGTGACCATTTGACGGCACTATAGCAGCCGTTTGGGTGCTGTGTTCAGTGAAACGTCCTGGTTTATTAATGGTATTTTCATGATTTAACAATTACCTAAGCCCCCTTTTGGTCCCTTAAGGTATCATAAACCCCTAAATCATCCCCCAAACCCTATTTAATCCATTCAAACTCTCCTACACTCTCTTTAGAAATTTCAAAACC
>JBCEWC010019403.1:0-11435 GCA_038996855.1 Solanum aculeatissimum
CAAAGTTCAAAAATAAAGTTCAACTTCTAAAATCCACAATTAACAATTTCACAACTTTAACTTCAAAATTAAATTTAGCTACAACTTAACAAATCCTAAATTATTCACAAATAATTCTCACAAGATATGTATATACAAATTAACTATACTAGTACCATTTAAACTTCAAAACACTACTATTCTAGCACAAAAATATTCAATTCACAACTAACACAAAAATATTCACTTCACAACTAACACAAAAATATTCAATTTACAAAATTAATAATTTCTAAACAACTATGATATAATTAAAATTCACTAAAATAGAGGGAAAAAATGCCTTCGATTATTGGGGGGGAGACGGCCAGTTGGTGGGTGGTGATTGTCGGAGAAGGTGGCCGGAAAATCGGTTGGCCGAGGTGGGGGGCGGCTAGCTAGGGTTGATGAGTTGAGAGAAAAGTGAAATGTTTTGGAGGTGGGAGGGGGAAAATGAGGTGAAAAGGGATATTTATATTAAAAAAAGTGACGGACTGTGTCTCTACGTCAGTCGCTTTTCATTAAACGGCTTTGACCGTTGACCAAAAGCGACGGACATCTGTCGCTTTATTTTTAAAAAAAAATTCAAAAAAAAAACGACGGACAGAGACATCCAGTCCGTCGCAAAAAATAATTTTTTTTTAAAGAATGCAGAGTAGCGACGGAAAAAAGACGCATTCCGTCGCTACCTAATTAAAAAAATTTAAATTAAATAAAAAAAAATTGACGGAAATAACCGCCAAAAAGAACGACGGACAGGTAGACCCTGTCCGTCGTTTTTTCTAAAAAAAAAATATTTTTTTAATTAATTAAACGACGGACTGCGTCGGTTCGTCCATCGCTTCATTGAGCGACGCAGTCCGTCGCTTTTTCGATCGTCGTTTTTCACAGTTTTTTAGTAGTGTCATTTGGATCGACCAACTTTTTCAGTCTAAAATTTTAAAATCAATAGAATGTCTGTCTATCCATGAAAATCTATTCTATCTGTATATCTAGTTAGGGATGTTGCACGCTAGGTGGCTAGAAAGATTCGCTAGCAGGGGCGGAGCTATCCTTGTCCGAGGGGTGCCAACAACATCCTTTCGTCGGAAAATTACATTGTATGTATAAAGCAAAACTTGATTTTATATATATTGACACTTTTTAACACAAGTTGAAGATTTGGCGATACCCTTTAAGGAAAATCTTGGTTCCGCTAAATAAAATTGATTATGAACTTTTTTGCTAATCTATTGCTTTATTGCTTATAGCTAACCAGATTTAATAATTCATCGTTAAATAAAATTAGTGATACTGTCTGTCATCAATTTCTTTGTCTAGCAACAGTACTCATATAACACTCGCTTGATGATTTATATAATTAATCCCAACTTATTTCAACATGCTCAAGTAATAAACATAAACTAACATTGAGATAAATTCTTAGAACATAATATTTATTTCATTAGCCAATAATAAGGCATTAATTAGATTTACATGAACAACTTAAACTTTAATTAGCTATATAATAATAGCTAATTAATTAAAAGAGTTTTTCTAGGTTAATCCTTTACGACCAATGCCAACATTTTCTTGATAATTAGCAGAACATTTTGGATCATCACAACACACACAAAGTCCTCCAATACATTTTATATCATAGCAGGACCAATCATCACAATCATGAACATAATTACAAAATCTTTTTTCTCTGGCCACCACATCTGAGGATAAAAAAATTATTACCACATCACTAAATAGTTCATATAATTAATAGAAATTAAAAAAAAAATTGCCTCGTGAAATAGCTGTAGAATTTTTTTAGATATTTGTAATTCATGGTCTAATTAGACAGCATCTTGCGTAGAACATAGGAGTTGCTAAGAGTAAAATTCAAGAAAGAGTGTCGATTGTATGTAGTGGTGGAGCCAGAATTTTGACTAAGAGGTGTCAAAAATTAGTGCAGAAGCCAAAAGATGTCAATATGTAATATTATACGTAAATAACTATTTTTACCTAGCTAAAAAGTAAAATTTTCCGATGAACCCCTCAAATGTATGTGGCTCCACTATTGATTGTATGGAAAGGACATATAGTTTATATCAACTCATGAGAGATTTTATCAAAATATTAATTTGATATGTTATATGTATCACAATTAAGAATAAAAAGAATTATTAGGTACTTTAAAATATTATTTAAAAAATTGAATGAATTTGATTATGACCTGCTTCTTTAACTCATTATCACTTGACATCGTTAATAAAATCATAATTTGAATAAAACTTGTTATCGTTATTATAAAAAGATTTGACTGACGTTTATAAAAAAAGTAGAGAGAAAAAAGAGACTAACCAGATGAAAAGACCATAAAGATGACTAAGAAAAACATAATCATTGAAACCTTCTTCATGTTGTATTAAGAAAAGTAGTATTATTATTTTTTTTACTATAAAGTGTTTGTTATTGTGATAATATATATAGTCCCAAGTGCATTAAGTTCTAGTCAATCTTTCTAATGAAAAGATAAATATGAAGTAAATACATAAGATTGCTTTTGTTTTTATCTTAAATTTTGGTCAAGGAATTTTTATTAGTCTATGAAGTAGTCAATGAAAAATGTCTAGATAAGATTGAATTTTTGGTTCAAAGTCTAGACTATCTCTTTCCATTTGAACCAAGAGAAGATAAATAAATTCAAACATAATAGTAATAAGGCAGCAAATAAATCAATAAGATAAATATAACATGACAAGATTAAAATTAATAATGCGAGACACCAAATTTATGTGAAAAATCCTTTAATATGAAGAGTAAAAATTCACTGGATTAAAACTTTCATTATAATCACCAAGAGTTACAATATTGTTCTCAAAAATTGGTCACAAAACAAGTGTCAAACAACGAGCAACAACACAACAAAATTGCACCAAAACTAGAGAAGAAAAAGGAGCAAAAGAATAAAAAATACAACTACTATTCACGAATAAAAAATAGGAGTTATTACAGGTCATCAAATCCAACTCAATCAGTTTCTAATCGAATATTGAGATGAGATCAGGAACAAGCTATCCAAAAATCAACTCAATCAAATAAGAAGTGAAGCGGAAATTACAATTTGAAATTGATTGTTATTAAGAATTTGCATTTTTTTTCTATATTTGATTGTTGAAAACTCTTTTGTAAATTGTGAAATAAGGCCTAGAAAACTCAATGGCCATATGGGCAAAGTGAATTGATCCACTTTGTGCTATATTTGTCCCCCCATAGAAAGGGAAAAAGACCTATAACCCAACAACTACATGAGAATAAATTTTTTTATACTTATTCCACTTCAATATTACAACTACTTATACAATATTTTAATGTATTTAGGTCTATGATCAACAATAAATTTCCAGCAAAGTTTAAGAAAAGATAAACCCTAAAGACATACAACTAGTAGATGAATGCCAACAATAAGCTTTCACATGAATTTAGTTTTTGTATCTTCAAGTGTAAATAATTATTTACAACTATATAATCATGTTAAAAATTTGTTTATACAATAGTAAATTAAATTTAGAACCCAACTCAGTAAGTAAAAGGAATTGTGACCAAAATCCGTAAATTGAAAATCCTGGATTTGCCTCTGAAGATACATGTAAGTGAAATCATCTTCCAACGATTCCATACCATACCGGTTGATACTACAATTGCTATCACTTTTGGCCGCAAGATAGGAATGAAGGCCGAGGAGGTAGGTAAGATAAGATTATTCATTATTGGCTTATTATATCAAGCCTTACGGTCTTCAGCAGGCAGGTTGTACTCTAAGCGACTAGGAAGACTCGCTATACCAACCGTCAAATCAAGAATGAAGTCAAATCCAAACTACATTGGACTAGGTTGACCTCGATAAAATGACCCAAAAATGAAATATAATTGTATTGCCTTCATCCTTGCATTATTGTTGACAATGAATATCGATATATCCTTTAGGCAATCGATGAGTTAAATTATATTATGTTGACGCAATTTAATTGTATTTTGAACTTTGGTGAAATTTAAGGACATTTGATGATATGATAAAATGTAAAGATGCGTTGATGTAAAATCATGATTTTTTTTAAAAAAAATTTATGACATTATTTGTATTTTTACATAGATTTTTCTTTCATTTTATTACATAATTACAATTAAGAACTAAATCGTACCATATACGCTTTTAATATATGCATATAGGTCCATAATTGTCTTCCAATTAGGCATTACATTAACTTGACAAATATAAATCTTAATCCAACTATAAATATAAAAATTTTATTGACAACATAATTTAGTATTGTAATTATCCATTAAACATAATAATAATTTTTTCATAAGCCAATATTAGGCATTACATTAACTTGCACAAATCCTATGTGGGAGGAGGCAAAACACACAAACATTGGCCATCACGACAAACCATACCATAGCGTCCACCCCAAGGACATCGTGAAGAATGACAATCTTCTGGATTCTTACAACGTTGTCCTATCACCACATCTATCTGAAAAATTAAAAATTTATTAGTATCGAAAAAAAAAATACATATACAAACAACAATAACAATAATAACATACTCAGTGAAAATTCCACAAGTGGGGTTTGGGGAGGGAAAAATATACGCAAATCTTATCACTATCTCATAGAGATAGAGAAGTTGTTTCCGAAAGATCCTCATCTTAAAAAATTATATCCAGAAGCAGAAAATATATAGCGATAATAAAACTAACAAATGATAAACTGAACACCATAATTGAGACAAAGGCACTAACCACATGAAAAGATCAATAGGGTGGCTAGAAGAACCAACAAATGCTTTGCCATATTATCTAAAAGGGAAGTTCTTTTATTTTTGTTTAGTGTGTGTTTAAAGTACTAATTATAACAAATATATATAGTGTCTAGTTCATTAAGCACTTACTAATTTGAACTTTTTATTTTCCAATATTGACTTTTGAAAACGTCAATTAAAGAAAAAAAAATGTCTATTTATGGAAAATTAGTCAATGAAAAATGCCTTATAAAGAAATAGAGATTTAGAGGATATTTGAATGGGTTTAAAAACTGGTCAAATCTGCTTTTAAACTCTTTTTAGCTTTTAAAATGGTTTAAAACAAGTTTAAAATAGTTTTAAAAAAGTCAAAAATTAAAAGTTGATTTTCCTCTTCTTTTTTTCTTTTTGACTTAAAAGTCATTTATGTTTGATCAACAACTTTACCTTATTATCCCTAATATTTCTTTATAATTTGTATATTGTTTTACTCCTTTTTTTTTCTATTTTTTTCTTGCATTCTTTTTTGGTTTTGCTTTCTTTGTTCTCTTCTTATATAATAGGTATGACTAACAATTGAAAACATTGGATAATTAATACTTAATACTATGTAATATTATCATATTAGATTTTTATGTTAGCATTTCTAGGTTAGAATTTAATTTTTTAAAATTATGAAAAATATAACTTAGAAAAGGTGGGTTGACCTAGCCTAGCCCACAATCCATGTGGGCTGACCATTTTAAGACTCGTTGTCGTGATCGGGTCATCTCGACATGGCCTATATCCTATGCAAAGTTGAGCTAGGTTGACCATTTTAAGATTCGTTTATTATCATTATGGACTAGTCTAATTTGATCTGTCAAATTCCAAAGCTTATGTGAGTTGAATCCACTTATATTATTGATAGCATACCAAAAATAACAAATCTTTAAATATAGTAATATATTTATGCACTAGACATTTTTTTTCGACTACTTTTCTTTGATGAAAGAATCATTTTTTGACCCGTCAATAAATTGAAAATAATATTATAGTAATCTCTTTTAAAAAAAAAAACTATATAATATGGAAGTGAGAACTCAAAAGCATTGATCTAAAGCCAAAAATCATTATTGTACCCAAAATGGTCAAGACAAATTTGATGATTGTGTCTTTGGTAGTTGCTTTCTTGATCATTTCAAATGGTAAGTTTGTATAATTATTACTAAATAGCTAAAAATTTATTATGTTATTACAAAATATTAATGAATTTTTTTATTATATTTTCAGATATTGTGACAGGATTTAAAACATGTTCCACAACAAAAGATTGTGAAAGTTTAGATAAGATCCCAACATGTGTTTGTATCGATGGAACATGTGTATGTTCACTCAACACACATTCAATTGGTCATCAAGATGGTGGTTCAAATGACAAATTTTAACCTTTGTTAGAATTTTATTTATTTATTTTAATGTCTTGTTTGGTTGATGAAAATTATATCTATGATAGTGTTTACTTGATGAAATAAATTGCAACAAAATTAGTTGGTTCAACATGTTTGGAACTTTTTTTTTTCTTATAATTCCATTGATTTGTAGTTTTTTTTTTTTTAAAAAGAAATTAGTTTATAAAAACTTGAATAAAAAGCATAAAATTCAAAATAAACTAATAAAAAAAAGTATTTCTTGATATAACAATTAGGAATTTATAAGGGTCGAGATTTGATTATTAATCAAATTCTTAATAGGCATATTAAAGATTTAGTTAGGATAAAGAGCGGAGTTTGATGATTATTCAAGGGGGAGTTTGATTTTTAAAAGCAAAAGTTAGAGGATGAAAATCAGATAATATTAAAAGTTTATTTTATAAATATTAATTGTTTGACTAAAATTAAATTTGATAATATAAAATGGTACGTAATAGTTTGGCACATACGTTGCGTTTATGAATTAAATTTTATTATTTGGTCCTCATCATGAAGCACTTTCAATTAAATTGAATTATTTCAAGAAAATTTGGCACAAAATAATAATTGGCGAAAATATCTCCTATATTTGTTACAAACAAATATAAATTCTGAACACAATAAGTTGAATCAAGTTATGATAGAATTTCAAACTTATAAATCTATAATATTCAAATTCTAAATTCTCTCATATTAGTAATAATCAACAAACATGCTGGATTAAATTCAGAATAATACAAAATTGACACACAACTTATTTATTTTTCGAGAATTTGTAAACTTGTCTCATCATATGAAAAGAGAGAGATATTTTCCTTTATTTATTTTCGATTAAAAAATTTTAATATGATCAATGGTAGAATTTAAATACACCACTCTCATATTGTATTAATTGACTTTACCTTATATTATACTTATGTATATTTCATAAATATAAATTGCATTTTAATGGAGATTCATAAGATTGATAATACATTAAAAAAATCTAGTAAAATTCTAATATAGACATATTCCAAAGAATTAACTTCATTAATCAAATTTAAAATTTTGGCAAAAGAAATCACTAAAAAGTCTAAAATAAAACTATTATAATTACTTTGCTTTTAGCAAGGTCTCAATGAGCATATACTATATAAGGATCATATACAATAAGAAAAAATTAATTAGAAGCGCTGAAATTGTTATAAGTTTAATTTATTTTACACAAAGATGGACAAGGCTTCGATTGCTATAATTTTTATAGTTGCTTTCTTGATCATTTTTGGTGGTTAGTTTATTTCGTTTTCTCTTATCAATTTTTGTCGATCAATTGATTCTTAATTTTTTACTATTCTTATAACATTATAAAACACTAATGAATTTTGTAATTTTTCAGATGTGACGACAGGATTAAGAAAATGTAACACAAATCTAGAATGTACAAGTCATGGAAATATGTTCCCAAAATGTGTTTGTGTTGATGGAACATGTGTATGTTCTTCACACAACACACAATTTATTGATCATGAAGATAGTGGTTCAAGTGACAAGTATTAAAAAACTTTAAAGAATTTTCTTTAAAATGTTTCATTTGGTTGATGAAGACTATAAGTTTGTGATGTTGTTTACATGATGAAAAAAAAATTGTAATAAAATAATTAGTTGGTTGCATGATAATTCGAAATTTTTGTTTCTTTTTCTATTTTAGATTTTAAGTTATTCTCTCCGATCTAAGAAAAAATTACACAGATAAGCATACATATACTGGTTAATTAGCTAACATAACTATAGTTTGAATTAATTACGGCTCGTGACAAACATCTAGCTGTGATTACAGTTTGAGTTTTGTATAATTCTCACGATTTATACAAATGTTGTGCACGAATCAAATTGTATACTGAAATATACGAATACTGTGAATTGTATAGCGAATTATACAAACGTTGTGCACGAATAGTATAGTGAAATATACAAACATTATACAAAAACTGTGACTTGTATAGTGAATTATACAAATGTATACAAATGTTGCGCGAATTATACAAATATTGTTATAACTATAGTTACGAAATATAATTATCCAAACTATAGCTATGAAGCATAATTAGACTTATATGTTTACCATTTATGAAATTCGCTCCTTTTTAGCTCTTACTTCTACGTGAGGAAAGAAAAACTATAACTACGTATTCATGAAAATTAAACAAAAGTTGGACAAAATCTCATTTCTGCATAATATCAACAAGGGAAAAAAAATCAAACCAAAAATTAAATTAAATTGTAAATCGAGTCAATTTGAGAAATTTTTTTTTTGACTATATTTTGGTTGGGTTGGTTTTAATTTTGAAAAGTCAATTCGAGATCAAATCAACCCAATATCATTTTATAAATATGTAATTTATCCTTTTAACATATTATTTCAAGTTTGACTTAAAATTTTAGATGGTCTAATAAAGGTTAAGTGCATAAATATTAGTAGGGATAATTACTTTTTTGAGTTTCTTTTATAAAATATTTACTATTTGTATTTTTTTAATTATTATCTAGATATGCCATATTTAGAAAATATTTATCATTTATAGTAATTATACTATCCATTAAAAAATGAATTATAGATGTAATATAGATCAATATTATATAAATGTGTATAAACTTATATCAATATTATATAAATAGTTCTGTAACAACATTGTATAAAATATGTATTAGCATGCATCATATTATATAAATAGTATGTAAACGTGTATCGATATTATATAAATAGGTATATATATATAAAGTGTGCATAATCGTGTATCAATATTGTATAAATAATTATGTAATGTATCGATACCAATATTTCTTTGACTATAATAATACATTCCACCTTAATAAATAAAAAATAAACAAAAATAATAATAAAATGACATACAAAAGAAATGAAACAATTAAAAAGGAATTTTTTTTTATTTTTAAAAAGCAATAAAAAAGTTTTAACATTGAATTATTTTTTTTTGTTAATTTTATTTTAACAAAAAAATTAATTTTATTTCCTAATATATTATAGCAAATTTCTATATTGACTAACTTCCCATATACCAAAAAAGAAAAATAAAAAAAATTACAAGATTTTATGCATAGACATTTTTCTTTGACCAACTTTCCATAAACAAAGATTCACTTTTTGACCAATTAATTAATTTCAAGATTTGGTCATAAACTATATACTATATAAATAAATATGGTGGTCAAATATCATTCATTCACACAACATGGCCAAAACTTTGATATTCATTGTGTTTTTTCTAGCCACCTACTTGATTATTTCACAAGGTCAGTCTATCTTTATGTTTTATAAAAAAAAATTTAAAATTATAATTACACTTAGAATTAATTATATGTTTAAGATGCTAATAAATTTTGTAATTTTCAGATGTGGTGAAAAGTGAAATCACATGTAATACTGTATCAGACTGTCTTCAAATGGTATGTCACACTGGATATCCAATGTGTATAAGAGGTGTATGTAGATGTCATCCTGAAGGTATTTATTTCACACAAATTATACTATGTGTGGTTGTATTTAATTAGTGTCGGAGTCAAAATTTTCAATAAGGGAATTCAAACATGAATTAGTCGAAGGGAGTTTGACATATATCATATATAGATAAAAAATTATTTTAATTATATATAAATAGTATAGTTTTTCGTCGTGAACCCCTCAAGATAGTAAGAGGATTTAAAATCTGAAGTAGTGGACACTCAAACTAGTCGAAGGAGGTTCGAAATCTACTGTATATACATAAAAAAATTATTTTAATTATATATAAATAGTATAGTTTTTCGTCGTGAACCCCTTCAAGATAGTTAAATAATACAAAATCTGAAGTAGACACTCAAACTAGTCGAAGGAGGTTCGACATCTACTGTATATACGTAAAAATTATTTTAATTATATATAAATAGTATAGTTTTCTGTCGTGAACCCCCTCAAGATAGTAAGGTGATTCAAAATTTGAAGTAGACAGGGGTTCGACATCTACTGTATATACATAAAAATTATTTTAATTATGTATAAATCGTATATAGTTTTCCGCCGCGAACCCCCTCAAGATAGTGTAGTTCTGCCCCTGCTCCTGATATTATATAATTAAATTTAGACTATATGTGTGTATACTAAATCCTCTCAAAATTATGTTCTTTCAAGATGTTAATGAGTTTTGTAATTACTTATTAGGCATGTTGGCAAGTGATATTAGCCAAGATGAAAAGAAATGTAAGTTTTATTTTAAGTAAAATTAATTAAACATATAATTTGTTTTAACAAGTTTTGTAATCCTCACAAGATGCTAATATTTTTTGTAATTTTCAGATGGGGTGGCAAGTGAGAAAGGACTACATCAAAATGTGTTGATATAATATGTAATGTTGAAAAGATCAAATTATTTTATCATAAGCAAATATGAAAAGTAAACTTTATTGCAATTTATTTTTATTTTTTTTGAGTAATTTATTGCAATTTATTTCATGAAGTAAACATTAGCATTTAAATAGTTTATATATAGCATTTATGCATTAAATTTTGTTAATTTTTAGTTGACTATATGAAAGCAACTACAAAATCATAGATACTGGCTGAATTATTTGAAGAAAATTTGTAAAAAATAATAATTGAGTCAAATATACGGTATACGTGCTACAAATAAATATAAATTTTGAACATGATAAGTTGAATAGGGTTATGTGATAGAATTTCAAACTTAAACCTATAATATTCAAATTCTGAATTCTCTCGTATTTGTAATAATCAACAAACATGCTGGATTAAATTCAGAATAATATAAAATTATTATGCAACTTATTTGTTTTTCAAGAATTATTAAACTTAGCTCATCATATGAAAAGAGAGAATATTATATTTTCTTTTATTTATTTTGAGATAGATGGTGGAATTTTCTTTGTGTGCTTAGGATAAATTGGATTTTTCTTTACAAACTTTTCCTCATGATTTACCTTTTTTTTTCTTTTCAAATTTCTATTTTCAAAATTTGGATCAAATTTCTAAATATCGATTAGGGTGAAATTTGTGTGAGAAAGTGGTCGTAGTTGAATTTTAGGCCAATCGGATCAAAAATGATTTTTTGAGGCAAAATCTGTAACGACCCGAAAAGTTTTGTTGTTTAGTCTTAATTTTCTTCCATTATTTCTTAATGAAAAGTTATGTAATATTC
>JBCEWC010019404.1:0-11435 GCA_038996855.1 Solanum aculeatissimum
ATCTCATCATTCATGACATATGCATACATAAAAGGTTTGACTTGATGAAACTCTTGATATGATTTGACTTGATTTTTTGTAAGACATGGGAATTGACTAGAATGTGATCATATCTTGTCTTGATATGGCTTTTAAGTACTCTGGGTATTTTACACCGCTCTATTTTGTTAGAATGAGCTACTCCTATGCATTGGTCTATAGAAATTATTCTCGTAAATTCTTGTTTGGACTTGAAAGATTTTGAAATGCGATTTTTGGGCTTGTAGCCAACCTTATATTGTTCTTGGAATTGAAGTATTGAAATATCCATTTTAAAGCTTGTATATGTATATTTATTCTCGTGGGATGAGACTTAGCACCGAGGGATCGAAGTCACGGTGGACTATCTCCAAGGGTCCACACTCCTTTCTATCAAACCATGTGCCTGCATGGGCTATCTCCTAAGATAGGATTGGCCTGTATCCCCTTTATAAGGGTTAACCTGGGACCTACCTGGCAAGAAGTCCAATTCCAAGTAGTAGCTCGCTTGGTCTCTCTGTTGTTGGTTGAGGTCACATCCCCGCTATGACATGTAGGATTGCATTCATACATCATGGTACTTCATGGCATATTGTTACGATATCTTTACCTTGCTTACATATATTCTTTCTATAAGTATATGTTCCCTTTTCATCTAGTTTGTTAGTAGGATCATATTCATGTACATGGAATACCCGCATACTTAGTGCATTATATGAGTTAACCTATACTCTTTGTCTACATGATCTAACCATGTAGGGACCGGAGGTGACATTCATCCACCGTTGGACGTCTAGTGAGATCCTGGACTTGTTGATAGTGGTGAGCGTTATACCCCAGGGGCAATACCCACGTTCTTCTATCTTATGTTTTTATTTCATCTTAGTTATCTTGAGACTTGAGGGTGAGCCCGGGTTATGTCGAGGCCCCCGTATTACTCTTGTAGAGGCATTGTTAGATACTTAATGGATTCTATTGTACGTCGTACTATGTGCTTATTTGAGATGCTATGATTAGCTACGTTTTGCTATGATTATTTATGTTTCGATTATGCTTCCGCTTATGCCATTATGATTAGTTGGTTGAGAATGTTCTTATGTGGAAAGTCCCTAACCCTTCTTTCCCCCATAGCTTGAGTCATACTCACCCGTCCCTTAGAACATAATTGCTATGTGCTATGTGATCCATTATTGTACCATTCCCAGCAACATCCCCATAGCTTGGGTCCAAAGCCCTGGAATCCCTTAGACTTATGTGTTATTTATTATGTTACGCGCTTCCAAACCAATGATGTGTGTGATAATGCTAAGATGGCTTGATCGAGGACTCTCGGGTTCTCTTTCGCCATGTCACATCTAGGCCCTGCTCTAAGGTCGTGAAAGCCATATCTCAATTTAATCAAATCAACACTAATTTAAAAGATCCATATTTAAAGTAAAGTTCAAACTCATAAATTGAGTAGTGAAAGCTTTTGTTGCTTCACGGTTGAAAGTATCCATGAATAAATTCTGACATACCTTGAGTAATCTAGAAGGATTCCCAAGTTACACCGTCAATGTTACACTTGAAAGGAGATTTAGGAGAGTATGAATTCTAGACTTGAGTATAATGAGAGAGTAATAAGAGTGAAGAGTGAGTATAATCTTATTTGAGGGCTTAGGACAGGTATTAAGACCCTAAAAGACCGTAAGAATCAAACAAAAATTATAAAATGACCATTAATAAAATGAGCCTTGAAAAGTGTCAAGGGGTCTCGTGGGAGGGTACCATGGGACTTGTGAGGGCACAAGGACCATATGGGTGTCTGTGAGACAATCCTGAGAGAAATATTTTCCAGTCAAGGGTGTTTCCACTGAAGGATTCATGGTCTGTACCAAAGCTTATGGTCTATAACAAGATTCCATACGAAGCTCCAATTTCAAAGATGGTGATTCCATACTTAGAAAAATTCTAGACCAATAGCCTCATGGCACCCCCACATAAGTTGTGTGGGGTTGCACAGACCGTACCGAGGATCGTGGTGGGTGACTTATGCCACACAATGGCTTTTAAGCCTAGGGAACCTACCACAAGCAACTTTCACGCCCAGTGGTAAGCACCACGAGCCGTGAAGGGCTCAGTAAAGGGAAACTTGGTATTGAACTCCACCTTAAGTCACAACAAGGCACACACAAGGCCAACGGAGACCTTTTGGCAACCTCCATAGCTCGTGGACCTCCTTCACGACTCATGGAGGTGACCAGGGATTGTCACCTCGATAAACGTTTTTCCAAAAATAAATTTTTAAGCATCGTTAAGGCTTTCCAAAGTTTGGGCCCTTATATCATATCCCACTTGAGAACATTCATCCTCGAATGAGCTAGAACATGGCTTGAAAGGCTTATCTTGAGCATGAAACATTTTAACATGAAGAAATAATGCATAACTCATTACTTAAAAATAATAAAATCATCAAAACTCATGTCAAAACATCTTTTAAATCATTTTCGTGCACATGAATGCATGTCATGTCATTAAACATAAGAGTGAAAGAATTCAAACCCTTTAGAGTAGAAATAACCTAATATGTTAGGCTTGTGTAGATTGGAAAAGATAGGGGTATCATCTCATCATATCCAATTCCACCTCCCAAGTAGCACTCTCCACAAGTTTATTTCTCTAAAGAACTTTAATTGAAGACACATCCTTGATGGCGAAGCTGCTTCACTTGCCTATCAAGAATTTCAACTGACACCTCCTCATAAGTCAAGTTCTCCTCAACCTTAACATCTCCCAAAGGCACAATCGAACTAGGATCACCAATAAACTTTCTTAACATAGACACATGGAACACCAGGTGAATAAAACTCATATCCGAAGGCAAATTCAATCAACAAGCCACATTACCAATCTGCTTAACAATCTCATACAGACCAACATAACGGGGACTTATCTTGCCCTTCTTACCAAAATACGTTACACTCTTCATACGTGAAACCTTCACATACACCCAATCACCAAGAACAAACTCAAGATCTCTCTTTTTCTAACATATGAATATGACTTTTGATGACTTTGGACTATTTTCAACCTCTCCCATATGAACATCACTTTTTCCATGGCCTCACTACCAAATTTGGGCCTAACAATGCCATCTCACCCAACTCAAACCATCCTACCAGAGATCTACACCTTCTTACATACAATGCTTCAAATGGTGCCATATAAATACTAGCATAAAAACTATTATTGTAGGCAAACTAGATAAGCAGTACATGATCATCCCAATTTCCGTTGAATTCCAACACACAAGTCCTCAACATGTCCTCCAAAATTTGAATTTTCCTTTTGGTTTGCCCATCGGTTTGAGGATGAAAAGTAGCACTCAACTTCACTCTAGTACCAAGCCCTCTTTTGAAAGATCTCCAAAAGTGAGAAGTAAATTAGGTACCATGATCCAATATAATAGACATAGGCACACCTTGCAATCTAAGAAAATCTTGGATATACAACCTTGCATAATCATTGACATTGAAAGTAGTCTTAATAGGTAAAAGATGAGTTAATTTGGTCATCACATAAACAATAATCCAAATAGAATCAATTTGCTTTCAGGTACGGGGAAAACCAATTAAAAAATCCATGGTCATATCTTCCCACTTACAAGTAGGGATGTCAATATCTTGAGAAAAACCACTGGGTATTTGATGTTCCACTTTAACTTATTGGCAATTAGGACACTCAAATACCAACTTGGCTATGTCTTTATTCATACCATGCCACCAATACACCTCTTTCAAATCCCAATACATCTTAGTGGATCCCAAATGTATAAAATAATAAGAGTTATGGGCTTCACTCATGATCACCATTCTTAGACCATCAATATCCATAACACACAATCGATCTTGATACCAAAGTACACCATCTCCCTCTTGGGAGAAAACCTCTATCTTTGTTTTGGCAATTAACTTCTTCAACTCAACCAAAGATGGATCCAAGTCTTGCTTTGCCTTGACATAGAAAACCATAGAAGACTCATCACTATTCCGAACATGAATACCACCATCATTAGAGTCATCCATTCTAACACCAAATCTAGCCAAACGACGAACATCTTTAACTAACTCTTTCTTCCCTTTAACAAAATTGAACACACCACCCATATATAGCCTACTAAGAGCATCAACTACAACATTTTCCTTGATGAGATGATATTGAACATTCATGTCGTATTCATTAAGTAGTTCCAACCACCTTTGTTGCCTGAAATTAAGGTCTCTTTGGGTGAACACATATTGCAAGCTCTTGTGATCGGAAAAAATATCAGCTTGAATCCTATTTAAGTAATACCTCCAAATCATTAAAGCAAAAACCACGACTGCCAACTCAAGATCATGAGTCAGGTAATTTTATTCCTACACCTTCAATTGTCTCAATGCATAAGCTATCACCTTACCATGCTACATGATCACATAACCTAACCCAATCCAAGAAGCATCACAATATACCATAAACCTATCTATAACATTCGATAAGGCCAAAATAGGAGTCAATTTAAGCTGATCCTTCCGAGTTTAAAAACTCTTCGTACACTCATCCGATAAAATAAACTTGTCTTTCATTTGAGTCAACATAGTCAATGGAGATGCAATGGATGATAAACCTTCAACAAACCTTGAATAATAACAAGCTAACCCAAGAAAACTCTAAATATTAGAAGGATTCAATGGTCTAGGCCAATTCTTCACGGCCTCGGTCTTCTTTGGATCAACCTTAATGTCATAACCGAATACCACATGGCCAAGAAAAGCCACTTCTCCCAACCAAAACTCATATTTATTAAACTTTGTAAATAATTTCTTCTGCCTCAAGGTCTGAAGGACCGACCTCAGGTGATCTATATGTTCCTGCTTACTCCGAGTGTAAATCAGACTATCATCGATAAAGACAACCACAAAAATATCAAGGAATGGCTTGAAAACCTAATTCATAAGATACATAAAGATAGATGGAGCATTAGTCAAACAAAATGACATTACCACAAATTCAAAGTGCCCATATCTAGCTCATAAAGGAATTTTGGAAAAGTCACACTCCCTTACTTTCAACTGATGGTAACCGAAATGGAGGTTAAGCTTTTAGAAATGAGTAGCTCTTTAAAGTTGATCAAACAAGTTGTCTATCCTTGGCACTGGGTAATTGTTCGTAATGGCCACTTTATTCAATTGTCGATTGTCGATGCACATCCAAAGTGACCCATCCTTCTTTCTTATAAATAACACAAGAGCATCCTAAAGTGAAATACTTGGCTTGATAAATCCCTTCTCTAATAAGTCTTTCAACTAATCCTTTATCTCCTTTAATTCAACCAGTTCCATATGGTAAGGATAAATATAAATAGATTGAGTATCTGGAAGAAGATCTATGACAAAGTCACTTCCCTTTCGAGAGGAATATCAGGCAAATCATTGGCGAAAATATCAGGAAACTCATTAACCACCAGAATCAACTCAGGAATAGGTGATTCAGATTCCACATCTCTAACCCTCACAATATGATAAATATACCCTTTAGAAATCATCTTTTGTGCTTTAAGATAGGAAATAAACTGACCCTTCCATTCTAGAATAGGATCGTTAAAAAATTGAAACTTAACCTTATAGGTTCTACAATCAATAGAGGCATAAGAAGCATGCAACTAATTTATCACAAAAATAATATCAAAATCAAACATCTAAAGATCCATAAGATCACAAGAAAGGACTTTATCCAAAACCTAAATAACACAACCTTGATAGACTCTTTAAGTAACAATAAACTCACCCATGGGAGTATAAATTAAAAAGGGATCTTTAAAAATTTAAGGACTCAAACCAAACTTAACAGCCAAAAGATGAGTCACAAAAGGTAAGTTTGCACCTAGATCAAGAAAAGCATAAGCATCAAAATCAAAGACTTTTAGCGTGTCAGTCACCACATCCATAGTCTCTTGTACCTCCGGTCGAGTATGCAAAGCATAAAACCTGTTATTTCTGGGAGCACCTCCTTGAGAAAATCTTGGTTGGGCTTGATCACCATGAGTCACTGGGCCCTTAACCTTCTTAGAATCTTTAGGAAAGTCAATAATTTTGTGGTCTATCTCACTATACCCAAAGCAAGAACCCGAGGGCTGCAAGCATGCACCTGAATGATTTCTACCACACCTATTACATCGAGGAGGCAATGGTCCACCTACAACCTATGCCCTGGGAAGAAGAATTTTCTCATTACAAACCCTCACATTTGAACCTTGGCCTTGCTGGAAGCGATCATTCCCACCACTACTCTTAGAGTTACAAAACCATCAATCATAATTGGCCCTCTTAGATTCATTCACCCTTCTCTCTTTGAGCTTCTCTCTCTCAATTTTTTCAACATAAGTCATGATCCTGGAAATTTCTATATATTGAATAAGCATAACCATACGATAATGTTTCACAACTACATCAAAAATCCAAGAAATAAACTTGTGCATTCTTACACGAGGATCAGTCATCGACATAGGATCATACTTTGAGAGTTTTGTGAACTTGAGGGAATAATCTCTCACACTCATAGCACCCTTCTTGAGATTGATAAATTCTATTATCTTAGCCTCTCTAAGCTCAATAGGGAAGAAACAGTCCAGAAAAGCAAACTTAAACTCTTTCCAACCAACCCATTATTAATAACCCTCTCCATCAACTATTGAGTATACCACTGTTGAGCCACATATTTCAATTAATGAGCAGCTAGTTCAACTTTCTCCTTTGAAGTCAACCCATAAAGATCAACACCTTATAGAATTCATGAATAAATTCCTGGGCATCCTCATTAGCTTTTGAATCCCAGCACTCTGGATGATTCATCCAGGTAAAATATCTCACTCTAGTTGCCAAAGTCTAGACTTATAGAGGTGGATTAGCCTGCCTAGCCTGGTCTTCCATTACATGAGCTAGCAAAGAAAGGGTAGTAGAAAGCTCATTCGAAGTTATCGACTCCTCCATGGGATCTTGAGGGATTTTCTCTCTAGCAACAGGGGTCGATCTATATAAGGGAGCTCTTCTTGGAGGTAATTTTTCTAAGGTATCAAGAATGCCATATGAGTTAGAAGATTTCAAGGCATGTTTCATAGCACAACATAGATAGTGAAGAAGTGAGACATTTCCTAAAACTCCATCATAGCCTCCCATCCATAGGTATGGTGCGCTTCATACCTATGGATAAGACTTTACTCAATGTGGCATGTTGGAATTTGGGGATCATTTTAAGACCTTAGTGCTATGATACAAAGCTTGTCATGACCCGATCCTAGGGCCTAGGAGTGACATGGAAAATGGAAACATTAGAGTCCCTAAACAAGCCTTATAGCATACACAGACACATCATCAATTTAGAAGTACATAGTTGTATAGTATATACATAGTTCTATAGGGTGGGTAAGTATGACTCACACTATGGGGATGTCATAGGGGTAGGAATTTACATGGATTCACATAACACATAAAACTAAGGGACGGGTAAGTATGACTCACGCTATGGGGATAGAAGGGACTTAGGATTTTACACATTTCTATATATCATCATATCTTTACCATCATAACATCTTAGGCAACATAACATCCCAAGAATAAACATAACATATTTGTACAAAGAGTTTATGATATCCAACAATGCCTCTAATATAGAATAGGATGGGGGCGAAGATATGTCTTGGGCGCACCCTCAAAATAAATACATAGTCAACATACATGAAAGGTAGATAGAAGGTGGGTATTGTCCTTGGAGCATAGGACTTACCATTGATGATACTCAAAGATCCAAGCTAACCATCAAGAGGTGGATAGATGTAGTCTCCAATCCCTAAATGGTTAGATCATGTAGGCAAAAAATATGTGTTAGTACATTAGAGTGTACTAAGTATGTGGACATGCAAAGCATATGAACATGAATAACCTGTAAATCATTGTTAGAGGAAAATGGCACAAATATATAGAAACAAGTATATAGGAAAGAATATAATATCAATATACTATGAAATATATGATGCATGAAAGCCATAGTATACAAAACATAGTGGGGATGGGACCATAACTAATATCTCAAACCCATGCGAGCTAATATATGAATCCGCCAAATAAAAGCCTCATCCCATATGAGAGTAGACTACTTTCCAAAGGTAGCCTACACGACACCTTACAAACTTATTTTTTCGATGTGATAGCCACCTTTCTTTATGAACTCACTTTTCAAAAGGATTTCCATAACATATCATCCCTAAAAAGGGTCATAAACATGAACCTACGCTGTCACGTAGTTATGAGAAAGGAGACTTTACTTAAGGACCCCTTAGGTCATGCCCCCACATCCAATCTTGTTCGGTGCTAAGCTCTCATCCTACGGGAATACATATACATATACATACACATTCTTTAAAAGGAGCATAATTCTTTCAAATAATTTTCATGCATACTTAGGCTTAAAAGCTAAATATACTTAATAATCATGCATACTTAGGCTAAAAAGTCAAATCATATTTTCATGTCATACTTCATGCATAGGAAGAACTCTTTTGTACATGTTTATAGTGGGGAATAACACCCATAATGCTCAAAGACCTATAACATAGACATCTATATGATTACAATCTTATCATAAGACATCTATATGATTACAACCTTATCATACCTATACTTTGCTTGAAAACAAAGTCATAATCATATTTGGGTCTTAGTCCACATCATAAACTTCATGCAAATCAATGCACTTGTATTAATATGCCATGAGACATGAGAGAATAACACGACAATAGATATTCATATTTAAAGCATCATAATAAGGTTAATCCATACTTAAATCATAAAAAAATCAATGATTAAATCATAATTTAGGATACTCATGCATGATTTCAAAGATCAAAAGGACATACATATTTTTACATTCATAAAATCAATGTAATTCCTCATAATTGGTCTTAAATCACTTTAGTAACAACAATTAAACACAGTCCATATTACAATTTAATCAAATCAACAATAATTTAAAGGACCCACATTTAAAGTATACTTGAAATTCATAAATTTAATAGTGAAAGAGTTTGGGAACTCATGGTTGAAAGGAAACATAAATAAATTCTCACATACCTTGCGTAAGCTAGAAGGATTAAGAAGAAATTGATTTGAGAAGAAATCCTTCGTTGAATTTCTAAATTGAATCTTCAATGTCACACTTGAAAGGAGCTTTAGAAGAGTATGAATTCTAGAGTTTAGTGTAATGAGAGAGTAATGAGTTTTAAGAGTGAGTATAATCTTATTTAAGGGCTTAGGATAGGTATTATGACCCTAAAAGACCTTTAGAATCAACAAAAATTATAAAAAAGATCATTAAAGAAACAAGCCTTAACAAGTGTCCAAGGTTCTCGTGGGAGGGTACCACGGGTAGTGGGAGGGTACCATGGGTCATGTGAGGGCACACAAACTGTATTGGTGTCCATGAGACAATCTACAAAAAAATATTTTCAAGTTAAGGGTGTTTCCACTGAAGGTTTCATGGTCCGTATAAAAGCTCCACGGTCCATAACAAGCTTCCCTACAAAAATCCAACTTCCGAGATGGTGATTCCATAGACCAAGACCCTTACGAGTCTACCACATGAGCCTTATGGCATTGCACAGACTGCACCAAAGCTAGTTGTTAGTGCTTTAGGCTACACAGTGGCTTTTAAGCCAAGGGAACCAACTACGAATGACTTTCATGACTAGTGGTGAGCACCACGAGCCATGAAAGTCTCAGTGGAGGGCCACATGGTCTTGAACTCCACCTTAAGCAACAAAATGCCACAAACAAGGCTAAGAGCCAACCCTAGGCAGCCTCCACGGCTCGTGGAACTCCTTCATGGCTTGTGGAGGTGACCATGAGGTGTCACCTAGGTCATAAACTTTTAGAAATAAATTTTAAAGCATCATCAAGGCATTCAAAAGTCCGATTCCTAAAATGACCACACTTAGGCACCCAGACATCACCCATCACTCATAGGCGGATCACTGAAATGGGCATTTTTTTAATTGACCCTTTTGGGGGTCAGGGGCTAAGTAACACCCCCAAGCCTTATCATAAAATAAAAAAAAGGATATAAGGAGGGGTCATAGAACTTACCTCTGCGTAAGTTGGTATTCCATTATCAATCCTAAAAAGAAAGGTATGACAAGGGGATACCATGCTAGAATGTGCAAACCAAGCTAATCCTATGAGAGGGATCCTCTCAAGATCAATCTAGGAGAGCATAAATTAGGGAGACTCTCCCTTTACACAAGTAGAACTCCTAGTCTAAGGTGGGTTTTTTTATCCTCTTTAGTTTCCTCCTCCTAAAGTTTGGAATCTACATCTTGTCTAGTTGTAATATTGCTTTGATCTTGTTGGGAAACTGCTCCTTAGAGTTGTATTCATGGGAGTTACCAGTTGAATGGCTAAACTTTGCTAAAGCATCAGTTGCATGGTTGGCCTCTCTCAGAAAGTGAATACATCTGAATTCCTGGAAGTTGTTGATAATTTTGTGGATCTTAACTAAAAATGATTGAAGTTTCCAAGGAGGTGTGATGCTTTTGCCAATCCACTTCACTGCCAGCTCAAAATCCAACTCAAGTGTCACTCTTTTGTATCCTAGTTGAATGCACCAGAAGAGACCTCTAAATGTTGCTTCTAGCTCAGCTTGATTATTTGTACCTGCACCCAAAGACATAGAAAAAGCAAATATAAACTCATCCTAGGCATCCCTAATAATCCCTCCTGCTCTCATGTTTCTTGGATTCCCTAGTAAACTGCCATTAGTGTTCACCTTAATCACTCCAGTTGGAGGCTTAAACCTTGAGATCATAGTAACTTTAATCTCGTGGTAGCAACTCTCTACTTCTTGGATAATGGAACTCCATGAAACAGGCCACACTGCAAGAAAAAATACTTTTAACGACTATTTCTTAACGAAGGGAAATGAATCCGGTCGTGATAAATACACTTATAGAGACCAATATTTTTTCGATTATTATAAATGCATTTTAGTGACTAATTTTTTTTCCGATCATTATAAATATACTTATAGTGACCAAAGTTTTTTCTGGTCGTCATAAATATACTTATAATGACCAGAAAAAAATTTCGGTTGTTATAAATACACTTATAGTGACCAATTTTTTTTCAGGCGTTATAAATACACCTATAGTGACCAATTTTTTTTTGATCATTATAAATACACTTAAAATGACCAATTTGTTTTGGTCGTTAAAGATATTTTAATCCAATATTAACGAGGAAATAAATTTGATCTTTAGAAGCATAGCATTCCACTATTAAAACATATTAGTTAGTGTAAAAATATATTTTAATTAATATGAGTGCAAAGAGATCAGACCAAATCATGTTATA
>JBCEWC010019405.1:0-11435 GCA_038996855.1 Solanum aculeatissimum
AGTTCTACAATCAATAAAGGCATATGATGCATGCAACCAATCCATCCCAAGAATGACATCAAAATCATACATTTCAAACTCTATAAGATCACCGGGGAACACATTATGCAACACCGACACGGGATAACCCCTATAGACCTTCCGGGCCACAATAGAATCACCCACGGGAGTATACACTGAATAAGGTTCCCTCAAGGTTTTGGAACTCACACCAAATTTACTAGCCAACAAAGGAGTCAGAAAAGACAAATTCGCACCCGGATCAAGTAAAGCATAAGCATCAAAATTAAAGATTTTCAACATACCCTTGACAACATCTGGAGGTTCCTCCACTTCTTTGCGGGCATGGAGAGCATAAAACCGGTTGTTCCTTGGAGCACCACCAACCAGAGCCTTTGGTGGCCCTTGACCACTAGGAGCCACTTGGTCCTTCTTTACATTCTGTGGACAATTTAAGATTTTGTGGTCCAAGCTACCACATCCAAAGCAAGCACCTGTGACCTTCCTATATTCACCCGTATGGTTTCCCCCATATTGGCCACAATGAGGAAACCAGAGACCAACCCCAACTTGTGCCTTAGGAGGAGGCACCTTAGTAGCAATTCTCACGTTAGAACCTTGGCCTTGTTGGAAACAGCCAAATCCACCACCCTTGACAATTGAGAACCCACCATCAAGTCGGGCCCTCTTAGCCTCATGCACTCTTCTCTCTTTTAACTTTTCGCCCTCGATTTGTTCGGCATAAGTCATGAGCCTCGGGATGTCCATCTCTTTAATAAGCATGGTTGTTTGGCACTCCTTCACAACTAAATTTGATACACCCGAGATGAACTTGTGCATTCTTGCATGGGGATCCGAGACAAGCATAGGAGCATACTTGGAGAGTTTTGTGAACTTGAAGGCATAGTCCCTCACTGTCATGCTACCCTATCGGAGATTAATAAACTCGGTTATTTTTGCCTCCCTAAGCTCAAGTGGAAAGAACCGATCAATAAAGGCCATCTTGAATTCCTCCCATCCATCACCCTTTCCACAAGCCATTGATTATACCATACTTGTGCCACATCCTTGAGTTGGTAAGCCGCTAACTCCGCCTTTTCCTCCAAACTCACACCCATAATTTACAACACTTTAGTGAGTTCGTCAACGAACTCTTGGTCATCGTCATCAACCTTAGAGCCATAAAAATTCCTGAGGGTTCATATGAGTGAAGTCCCTCACCCTTGAGGCCGGAGTGCCAAAGTTCACCGGATTCACCGGACGGGCTTGGTTGGCCACAGCCTGTGCCAACATGGAGACTACATTCCTGAACTCATCATGGGACACCTATTCCTCAACCAGTGCCCGAGGAGCTTGTTCCTCAACTTCCAGAGTCGGATGGGGAAGGGGAGTTCTTCTTGGAGGCATTTTCTGAAAGAGCGACAAAATACCAAAAGATCAAAAAGAGTTACCATAAGACCTCATGGCACGACATAAGGAAGAAATAAAATGAAGCAATTCCTAAAACGTCGTCATAGCCTCTTGTTCATAAACATGGCGCGCACCACACCCATGAACAAGACTCTAATTGACGCGGTATGTTGGACTCCGAGGATCATTACAAACCTAGGGCTTGGATACCATCTTTATCATGACCCGAATAGGGGTCCTAGATGTGACATAGAGAAGGAGAACCAAAAATTCCTCGATAAAGCCATCATAGCATCATTACACACATCACCGGTTCGGAAGCACGAAAGCTAAACACATAACACATAAGCTCTAAGGGAATTAGGGCTTTGGACTCAAGCTATTGGGATGTTTTCGGGAATGGGATAAGCATGAATTCACATAACACATAGCAATTATTTCTAAGGGGACGGGTAAGTGCGGTTCAAGCTATGGGACACACCGGGATCATGGGACCTTCCACATAAGCACATAGTCAATTACAATTCCCAACATTCAAGTCATAAGCATAATCAACAACAATTCTCATAATCAAGGATAATAAGCATAACTTACATAATCATATTGTTCAACATAACAAGTCAATGTACAAGAGTTTAGATTTTTCCAACAAGACTCTACATAGATAAAGTGGGGCCTCGACATAGTTTGAGGCTCACCCTCAATACATAAGTACAGAAAATGACAAAATAAAACTAGGTAGATAGAAGGTGGCTTTTTCCCTTGAACAAAAGGGCCAACCACTAGTAAAGTCTTCAAGATAAACAAGCTTCGTCCGGTAGAATGTAGAAGCCGTCTCCGGTCCCTATATGGTTAGAACATGTAGACAAAGAATATGGGTTAGCACATAATATATACTAAGTATGTGGGTATGCAATGCATATGACAATATAGTATGACCAAGCAATATGACAAGGGGACAATTGGTGCAAAAAGGAATGCATGTAGCCAAAGAGTAATATAACAATATGTTATGCCCTATGATCATAATATAGCGGGGATTTAACCTCAATCGACAATGGAGGAGACCCGAGCGAGATACTACCCGGATCCAGACTACTTGCCAAGTAGTACTCTAATAACCTTTAAACAAGGGGAAATATACAAGTCATCCCATCTAGGGAGAAATCCCATGTTGGCACATGGTTTGATGGAAAGGAGTATGGACCCTGTAGAGATAGTCCACCCCGACTCAAATCCCTAGGTACTAAGTCTCATCCCACGGGAATATATATATACATGTAATTTCAAATCGTAAGACTTAAATTCTTTTCAAATCATGCATCATTAGTCAAAACCAAAATCATTGATCAAACCATGATTTTGCTTAGGCCAAAGGCCATCAAGAGTTTCCAAAACCTTTTTATAATCATTCCATGTCAATGCAATAAGAGTAGCCTATCTACATAGCTTATCATATCAAGCCTTCAAAACATTCAAAGTGGTGCAAGCACCCAAAATGCTAAAAGAGCCATAACGGAGAGACTATAAGCCTTAACATATCATATCAAAACAAGAGTATCATCATAACAATCTTTCAATGCATATGCCATGAATGAGGAACAAGAACATGGGTAATGGAATTCAAACTTTAATTCACAATTTAAAAGGTAATTCAACATAAATCATGAGAAATTCCATATTCAAAGCATAATGTAAATTACCCATGCATAATTAAATTATAAAGGGACATGCACATTGATCCTTCAAGAGTTTTCATGAACATTCATAAAATTTAATCTTAAATCATGATTAAGTCACCTAAAATCTACAACACATAACCCCAATCAACTAAATACTTCAAAATTGGAAGAAACCATAACTTAAAGAATCTTAAAATCAAAAAATTAAAGAGTAGGGTTCTTGGGTCTTCACGGATGAAAGGAAATCCTTGAATCAAAACCCGCATACCTTACAATTACCAAAGGAATTGAAGAATCAAGTAAGCAAGGATTTTGTTCCCCAAATTTCATCAAGCCTTCAACAATGGAGGTCAAGAGGATTTAAAAATTTTCAAGGATCAAAGAGGAGTGTTAGAATGGATGAAAAAGGGTTAGGGTTAGGTTAAGGGGGTTTAGGGGACCTTAGAAAGTCAAAATGAGGCATAGGAAATAATTAAATTACGAATTAATCATTAATAAAATGGTCAATTAACTGGAAAATAGTGTCACACAGTGGACAGCGGGTGTCCGTCCAGTGGTACACGGACCGTGTACCTATCCATGTACCATGCCTTGGTCTCGTCTTCGCCTCGAACTCTCGGGGGACTTTCTGGATCACTTCACGGAGGTGGTCACGGGTCGTGTGGCTTCACACGGACTGTGTACTGGTCCATGGAGTCACACTTGTCCCAGAAACCAACCCTATACCACGGCCAATATACTGCCTCACTTGACGGGCTCCCAAATAGACAATTTGCGGTCTCACGGACCGTGGGGTGGTCCGTGGGACTTCACTTGGTTTATCGGGTGGGTCCTGACCACCCTGAACTCACTGGACCATGACACAAACCCCCACACAGACCGTGGACCCTCACATGGTCCGTGGTCTTATCCTTGGGCCATTTCCAGGACCTATTCCCAGCGTCTTGTGAAATACGGGCAGTCTCACTATTGTTTCCATAACTTACTCATACAAACTCCAAATTGAGTGAAACTAGTTGCATTGCGAAGATAACTCAATGATCTGAAATTTGATATGTAGTAGCCCACACGATTCAACCCGAATCAAAAGTTATGTTTCCTCAAAGTGTACTGCTCAAACGGCCTCTCTAGGCCACCAAATGATCCATTTTGCGTTCGGCCACTTAAACTCAACCCATGGCTACCAAAACTCAACCATGACCAGTATAACATCATTAAAGACCAACCATAAGGAGTTTCAAAAAATTTTGAGTCGTTACACCTACACCCAGGCTGGTCTGGATCGTTAGACAACTATACTTTTGTCCAGAGCAACTTGAGAGGCATAGATCCTTATAGAATGAACTAGCATACTAGAGTCTATAGAGTTGAGAATTAGATAGGCTATGGTAAGCTGGGAACCTGATTACACTTTCCATTAGCTAGTCTTTCGTACTGTTCCCACAGAACCTTAGGTTTTTCTCGGATATGAGAGGATCGACGACATCACCCTGACACTTAGATTAAAGTCTCATATAGTTAAAGGCCTGAACTTTCCCATATAGGCTTTTGTGTTTATCCATTAGGATAGTGTGTACACGAGGATGAGTTACCCTATGTATACCCCTAGTTAAAGGTTGTATAATTCAAGGTTTGTAGGTTGAAGTTCCCATAGTAAAAGGCTATACTATTAAAGGCAACATTGATGGAGAGCATTTTGAAGTAGTCTGAGCCTAAGGGCCAAGGCAGACCACTGGCTACGTCTGACCTTATTTAATCCAGGTCATAGTTTTGGTGAAAGTCTAAGTGGTTTTGATTAAAGACCATGTTGTTTCGGCTAAAGTTTGAATGGTAGTTACGGTTGGAGGTCGGATCATGCTATATAAAATAGGTTAAAGGCCTAATTAGGTAGTTCTTTCAAAATTGTGGTTATGAATACATGGTTGATTTGTGAGCTTCATCTAGACTTTACACTGGACCTTACACCTGTTTACATTATTATTGTGTGTGGTTGTACCTTCTAGGCTTATGAGGGCCCAATCGGCATACAGGCATAGCCAGTAAATCCTTACACGCATGTATATCACTACATAGCATCTTATCTCAAGATACTTCTTCTATTTCAGGTACATGTACTTGGTTCTTGTGATTATACACCTATGGAGTTATATTTTTATGTATCCATGCTTTATTTAATGTTCTTAGTTAGTCGACCTATGATGCCTAATGGGTACCATATCCCTAGTACTCACTCTACTTTCTACATTTGTTTTGTGGTATAGGTCCTAGCATAAGCTAGTAGTGTTGACTCTTCCTATGATAGTTGTATATTTGGAGACTAGTGGTGAGCATTGGATGTCCTTGGATCCTTCTGGTCTCCTTCTATATTAGAGTTTGTATTTTGTTTCCCAGACTTGCCTTGTGTATTATTTTGGTTCTGTCCTTGTACATAGAGATATACTATGGGCCATTGTGTTGTATCGTGTCTATAGAAGTTTTGTACAAGTGTATTTCAGGTCCTGCTAGGGTGTTTGTAGTGTTATGTATATATATGTTTAGTATCAATTTGGTTTCATGTTAGTTACTTATTAAACTATTTTTGTGGTGCACATTACTAGTTGTTCTGGGCTAGGGTTAAGCTTGCCTATCGGGGGTAAGGTAGGCGCCATCATTACTTGTAAAGTCAGGTCATGACAACTATATAGGCATATGATGGTAGTCTTCTCTTGATCTTCAAGGGATATACAAATCTGATTGTAACCAACATACCCATCCAAAAAGCAGTACTATCCCCTACCCACGAGATAGTCCAACATTTGTTCCATAAATGACATAGAAAAATAGATTTTCTTAGTTACAACATTAAATTTTTGGTAATCCACACCTGTGTCATTTGATAACGGAATGTGTGTAGAAAAGATCACCTTTCTCCTTAGGAACAATGGTCATACCACTTTTCTTTGGCACATACTAAAAAAAGTTAACCCAATTACTATCGGTAATGGGGTAAATCAACCCAACATCAAGCCACCTGTTAATTTCTTTCATAATTACTTCCTACATAGGAGGGTTTAACCTCTTTTGGTGCTCAAACACTAGGCTTGCGATCATCAAAAACCTTGATTTTGTAGGCACAAATACCTAATGGAATACTAATAATATCCATAATTTTCCACCTTATAGCCTTGACAAACATTTTCAGCACATCAATAAGGGCTTCAACTTTCCAACCAAGAAGATCAGCTGTAATAATCACTGACAAAGTACTATTTCCACCCAAGAAAGCATAATGAAGATGAGGAGGAAGAACCTTTAGCTCAAGCTTTGGAGGTTTCTAGGTGCATAACTTTGCATGACATGATTCTGAATTCATTAAATCAAGATCGAGCTTTGAAGGAGTCTTGAAACGTTACCCCAAACTCAGTAATTATTCAACCACCTTATCATAATTCTCAATCTCTTCATCATCATAATTTAACAACACAACAACCAATGATTCACCAAGACTCATCATATCACTGATACTACCAACCGCATCATCTACCACATCGATAATAAAGATGAAATGAAGGTCATTTGGTTGCCTTATGGATTTGCAAACATTAAAAGCCACTTCTTCGTCACTCAATCAAAAATTTAACTTACCACTCTCAACACCACTAGAGCTCTCCTGGTATCCAAAAAAGGCCTACCAAGAATGATAGTAACTTTAACATCTACTATACAATCCAAAATCAAAAACTCCACTAGAAAAATGAATTTATCAACCTTTACCAACACATCATAAGGAATCCCCATAAGCTGTTTGATTGTATTGTTTGCCATGAGAAGATGCATCTTGGTCAGTGTAGGTTTCCCTTGCCCAAGTTGTTTGAAAATGACATATGGCATCAAGTTGATACTCGCACCCAAATCATACAGTGCCTTAGTGAATTGAAATAATTCAATAGTGCAAGAAATGGTGAAAGCCCCTAGATTTTCCTTCTTGACCATAAGATTATTCGACATAATCACGATGCATCTATGGGACTCTTCAACGCTCTCAAAGTCCAAACTTAAATTCTTAGTCACCAATTCTTTTATGAATTTAGCATACTCAGGCATTTCTAGTAAAGCTTCAATCAATGGAAGATTAATAGAAAGAGTTTTAAAGATTAAAAGGAACTTCTAAAATTTCTCATCATCCCTTTTCCTCTTAAGCCTATGCAGAAATGGAGGCTTAGCCTTTGGGAAACATTTTTGTAGGGCTATAGGAGAAATGGCATTCTTGTTCTCCTTCATAACATCAACATCCATCTCTTGGTGAGGCTCATCATCATCATTTAGGGCTTCATTATTCAAATCTTCAGCCAGTTCATTACTCTAAAACATAATATTCCTCTCTTTGTCAAAAGTCTCTACATTACCCTTAGGTGATTCATCAAAAACAACCCTACCGCTGCGAGTAGTAAAAACCATGCAATGAGTAGTGTCACCCTTAGGATATGCAATAGTATCGCTTGGAATACCTTTTTGCCTAGGATTCAGATGACTTGAAATTTGACCTATTTGGGTCACAAGTTGTTTAATAGAAGATAAATGGGTGGTAAGTATTGTTTCAATGAGGAGAAATCAGATTTGATCTCCTTCAACACCTTATCGTACCCCTCAACCTTGTGTAGAATATAGGCAAACATATCTTAAGTCCAAAAATTTCCAAATAAATTTTTTATTCCATCCTCTTTTGACGGTCATGAGGAGGAATATAATGATCACCTTGAGGTTGAACAAACCTCCCCTTTTCTACAGTATGTTCCCTTCAATGTTTTTCACTATCTCTTCACTCTTGCTCTTTGTTCCAATCTTAATTCTCACTCGGTCTTTGATAACCTAGATAGAAACCCCTCATTTAATTTGACAAAAATTGAACCTCCCCATCATACATTGGTTCAAATAGTATCACATTTTGATATGAACTCTCGCTTTCCCTAATAACATTTATAATATTTTTCAGCGTCCATGACGTGTTTCATTAACAAGTCTAGTTGAGTCATCATTTTAGCCATATTCTCCTCTCTTTTTTTATTCTTCTCAACTTGTTCTTTTCTTAAACCCAACATGAGCAGAGAAACCATATCATCCCCAGTGTATCATCCTCGGTTAATCATAGTTATTTCATCAAGCAACTCAGACGCCCTCTCCAACGTTTGTCTCATTTTATAACCATATACCATCTAGTCCGCTATACTTTGTTAACAGCATCACGAGTCCAATAGAATTATTGTAACAATAGATGGTTTGGTACCCCATGATTAGGACACTGCATTAATAAATTATGTACCTCAACCATATCTCATGTATATGTTCACCTTCTATCCTCTTAAACATAAACGTTATCCCTGAGCTTTAACATATTCAAAGGAGGGAAAAATATTCATAGAAGGCTTCTATCATCTCCTCCCATAAAGTAATAAAATTTTGTGGCAACTCAGCTAGCCACTTTGAAGCTTCCCCAACCAATGAAAATTGAAATAAATAAAGCTGGATGGACTTCTGTGAGATAATCTTGAATGAGAATATTCTACGCACGTCAAGGAAGTTTTGTATGTGATCGTAAAGGTCCTCATAAATGAGGCCTCCGAAGACCCCCTTGATTTGGAACAGCTACAACATTATTCCCATCACATGGAACACTGTATTCCCATTGATTGGCAATAGGCATTGTCACGACCAAATCCTAGAGTCTAGGTGCGATAGGGCGAATGGAGAACCCAAAGGTACCCCAAAAGATCCTCATAGCATACTTAAGAATATCCTTTGTTAAGAAGCATGGATCAATCACCAACAATTCATACTAAGGGAATTAGGGACTTAGTACACACTCTATGGGACAAGGGATAAGAAATTCCCATCATCTCAAGCACAACATGTAATTCTAAGAAAAGGGAACATAGGACACATAGATACATAACATGTCATCCAACAATACCTCGCCATAAGTGGGATGGGGGCCAAGACATGTTCCAGGCTCACCCTCAAATGTAAATAATTAAAGTAGCAATGTCTTAACATAGGTAGATAAAATATGGATGTTGCCATCATTATGGAGGACTCACCATAAGCAAAGTCTTCAAGAACTGGACCAACCATGAGAAGGTGGATGGGGAAGAGCTCTTGTCCATATGGTTAGATCATGTAGGCAAAAAGTATGCATTAATATTTTGAATGTACTAAATATGCAGGATGCAATGGAACAAGGAAATTATAAGCCATAATAGACAAGATGCATAATCATAGCAAAGGAAATAAGCTCAATATGACATGTATAATTAATGGCTTAGTTAAAACATGCATAGAAGGGAAAATATAATTTCATAACATAGCATATACATATATCGGAGGAGACCTTAACTGAATTAATACCATGAGAGATCCTACATGGAATTCTGATATTTCCTCCACATTGGAAAAGGAGTAGTATACTTGCCAAGTTAAACCATACCCTCACCTTAAAGCGTGCACTTTTTGGTGGGTGTTACATAACCTAGTTTTATCCACTAGTGTAAGTCCATTTATGGAAATAATGATAACCTATGATGGCACATAGTTATGAAACTTAAGACTTTATATAAGGACCCATTGGGTCGAGCCCCAACCTTATGCCTCATTCAGTGATAAGCCTAGTACCACATAATACATAAACATAGGCTTAATCATAACATGAATAAGCTTATAAATCATAATATCATCATATGAGTACCTCATTGAAATTCGTGACCCCTTCAAGTGAGCATTTCCTTTCAGAAGAGAGTGTATCATGACATCACAAAAGCACTTCATAATCTTGCATGATATTCATATAGTTACCATTGAATCATAACATACTTAATATCCCTTAATCATCCATGATATTCATGAACTTTCATAACTTGTAGTAAAGTTTTTCATCAACTTATGATGCTTCATCATATAATCTTAGTTCCAAAACTTGGTGGGTTTATGCATAGGGATTTTAAAATAATGAAATCCAAGAGTAATTTACATGAATAGGTAAAAACATGTTCACTCTAAACCATTCAAAACAACTCACCATAATCGTAGTAAAAACCCTAATTAAGGCATCATGAAACTCATCTCACAATCCATAAATTTCATAACATTTCATAATATCATAATATGCATAGCTTAAAGGTCTTAAAATAATTCATAAAATTAACCCTTAATATGAGTTAATGCATATTCAAACTAATAATTGACGGTTTCCAACATAAATCATACATAATAGTAAAAACAGGAATTACCCATAATGATTCAAGGCTTAAAATCAAATATTTAATTGATAAGGGTTTTGGGATGTAACAACCCGAAAATTTTCAAAAAATCCTTATGGTTGGTCTTGTATGATGTACTACCGGTAATGCTTTATTTTTGGTATCCACGGGTTGAGTTTAAGTGGCCGAATGCAAAATGGGTCAGTTGGTGGCCAAGAGAGGTCATTTGGACAGTAGACTTTAAACAGGGTATAACTTTTGATTAGGGTTTAACCGTGTGGTATTATATATACCAAATTGAAGCTCTTTGAGTTAGCTTCGCAACGCAACTGGTTTCACTCGATTCGTAGTTCGGATGAGGAAGTTATGGCCTAAACAGTGGGACAGCCTGAAATTTAGAAGACATTGGAGATAGGCCCTGAAAAGTGGCCAAAGACAAGGCCACGGTCCGTGAAACTTGTCACGGTTAGTGTGGGGCCCCGTGTGGAGGTCGAGTGAGCTAGGGGTGGCCAGTAACTACCCCATGAGAGAAGTCATAGGCCACGGACCAGTACACGATCCGTGATCCCTTTAACGAGCCATCAAGTGTCCCATCAAGTAGGGCAGAACCTTGGACAAGCTGTGGTTTGTCTAGGTGGCTAAGGAAGGGTTCACGGGGCAGGGGGACGGCCCTTCAAGTGATCCATAAAGTCCTCCGAGAATTCACGTTGAAATTTTGGCTAAGTACATTTTGATGGTGCATTTGAACGGACCGTGAGACAGGCACACCGGCACTGTAGCACCTCCGTGTGACCCTGTTATACTGGAAGATTCCGTTTCATTAAGGGTAATTTCATGATTTAATATTTTCCCAAGCACCTTTTAGGTATCCTAAGGTCTCCGAAAACCCCTAAATCAATCCCCAAACCCTCATTCTTCCATTCACACTCTCCTACATTCACTTTAGGAATTCTAAAATCCTCTTAGACTCCATTGAAGAAAGCTTGAAGAATTTGGGGAAGATAACCTTGACCAAGTTTGACCTTGCAATTTGTTGTTGAAATTAAGGTATGTGGGATTTGATTCAAGGATCCTCTTTCATCCTTGAAGACCCAAGAACCCTAGCTCTTTAAAT
>JBCEWC010019406.1:0-11434 GCA_038996855.1 Solanum aculeatissimum
AAAAGAAGAAAAAGAAAGAAGAAGAAATTTTGCAAGTTCGAAACAATCAAAATAATTCAGCATGAACCATCAGAGCAAAAATTGAGGAGGAGCAGTTTTTAAAATTGCAGTAACTAAAGCAAAGGAGGAGTGTTGAAATTTGCTTTGCTTTGAGTTACTGCAGTAGTTTTTAGCAAAATAAATTATTTAGTTTGAGATAAATTTGAATTTTAAATTTTAGTTAAGTTGTTGAAATATTTTAGGTTATTTCAAATTTCAAATTATGCAGATTTTTATTTTATGTTGGCTATTTAAAACACTCAATGCTTAATAAAATTATTGAAAACATTTCAATCCATTGAGAGATTTTTTCAATATTTTTACTGCCCCATTTCCTTTTAAAAAAAAACCAACAAAAACAATGACTTGAGTAGGCAAATCTGTATAAATTGCTATGGATACCTTGACTAACATGTGTGACTTTATCTTAGACAGAAACTACCAACTTGGTCTTTAGAACACTGGAATATCTTACCCAACACTGAAAAGAAAAGCATAAACATTGCAGACATTTGAATCACTCTTCTGCTTCCTACTCGAGTCAATGCCAAAAGACCTACATTTTCACTGCATAGATCCCAAGAGTAAGAGATTAGATCATGTAGTCAACTATCTAATTGGGGACAACTTATTCTTAGTGATGATATATACGTCCATAGATACAATCATTTCTTTTATTTAGACTACAAAATGACTGGAATAATTAATTTCTTATTACTTGTAATCCGCCTTCCTTACATAACTATTGCTCTTCATTAGGACAGTAATATGAGATTTTAGAACAAAGGAAATGCCCATAATACTTTATGCATTTCCTAGGAAAATATGTTGTTTGATTTTAGAGTCTGTGGAGTAGAAGTATTACACTGATACAGTAGATCCAGTTGCAGTTCCCCATAGACCATTGAGCAAAATGCCTAATCCCTGGATGTCATGAAAAGCAAATTGACGTGAGAAAACAAATTTTACAAATGAAGAAAGATGAGTGTAAATATCATCAACCAACCAGCCAACCAGCACCACGGCTAATTACTGAACCTGGTGCATGTGTCACACTGCCATATCTTGCAGCTGCTATAAATGCTCCAGTAGACTGTCAAAATAATTACAACAATACGAAAACTTAATAGAAATTTCCATGGAAGCATGTTCTTCAGAAAGATGTATCAAGTTTGCATCAAGGGCTTTAGAGTGACTTTCTGTGAAAAAAAATCCATAGTTGAATAGCTTTTGAGTTAAAAATCAAAGCCAAGTGTTTTTTCGTAAAAAGAGTGATGACCATGTGAGATATTATTTCGTTAGCTTCATGAATGTGCGTGTGCTTTTTTATGTTTTTCTAAGAAAATAAAGTATGTAATGATAGCTTTTACTAGTAAGCGAGAAACCTAAACCAAGATATAGACCTCGACAAGAGAAACCGAAGCTGCAGCCATCATCACAAAGACATCTCCAACATCAACTTTTGGAGCACCCCATTGCCATGGATAAGGAAACTTAATCCTGCATTTCCACAAGTCAGTGCGAACTGTGACCTAAAATTGTACTCAAGACTTAGAATTCTTTAGAGAAGAGTTTGATGACAAAAGAAGTTAATACACAACATCAAATTGTAGTTGACCTAAAATCCTAGAAACGAAGCTTCTATTGTTACCTGTGATCTTGTACTTCATATATCTACAGGTAAACCAATATGACCTGACATTTAATTTAACTTTGAAAATATCTAATTTTCACTCGTGGACTACCTTGTTCCCAAGGCTAGTGGTTCTGTGTTTCAATGCTAGCTAATGGCTATTGCCTATTGTAGTACTTGCGACATAAAAAGGAACCTATATATAGTTCATTTTGCTGTGGCATGAAAATTTTTAGAAAGGAAAGGAAATTATGTAAAGAACTTCCCTGTTGTATGCGAAGATCACTACTATTTCTAAGCACATAGGTTATCAAACAGCCTGTGATAAAAAAAAATAGAACTAATTAATTTGTAGAAGCTAATTGTCCGGCACTATAACAGCATCAACTTTTAGATAAGCTTTTTGATTATTTAAAGCAGAAAGTGGTCAAATACGAATGCATCGACATGCTAATACCTATGTCGCCCGGACTCTTCAAAAATGTCAACGGGCAAGTGTTGGATTGTTTAAAAATAATGCATTTTTGGAGAATCCGACATGATGTGGCGTCAAAAGTGAAGAGTGCGCACAACTTAGCTTACACTAAACAAAATTTGGCGAGTTAGCTGCTACACCATCCACTACTTGAGGTATTATTTTGTTCATAGTCAGTACCTTTAAAGGACACTGATGAATTAACTTAAAACCCGACTTTAATGCAGCATACCATGAAGCTCCACTAATGAGCCCAGAGCGATCAACACGACAACTGAACTGAGTCTGTGGAGACCTATTGTTGTATGCACCTGTCACAGTGAGAAGAGCTGCATATGCCCACACGATAGCAACTGATAAAAGGACAGCAAACCGCTCAAAAATGGGATGCTTTAATTTCCACATGTGAGGAATGTACTGCACAAACATTACTTCCCATAGATTAGAATTAGAGTATTAGACTATTGGCATAACTACTAAAATTCATTCGAAGAAATTTGTCTGTATGGAAACTCAATGCTGTTTAAAATCTTCTATCAATCAATGAGTAAGATGAGACAATATTAATCTCAGCCTGAAAAGAATTTCTCTAATGTGTAAAAACAAATTCACTACAACTGATCTTCTCCTTAAAACGTTTGTTATGGATCCAAGCAAAGAACCACTAGTAATCCTGAAAGACCTATCATAAACTTAATTTCCATTATTCATTCATCATTTGATTTTCTGTGAATTGTTAAATTTCTACTTCTTTTCCCGCCCAAAGACAAAATAATACAATAGAACAAAGTGTCGACGTCATTTTTTTCACTATTGAAAGGGTATAAATCATCTCTATATCATGCATCATTTTAGACAAAAAAAAGTAAAATAAATAGGTGCTATATAATCTCAAAAACTGAATCTGATAATTGTTAAGAACAAGGCTTACTTGTGACAACAATATTAGTATTATTAACCCTGGAAGACCAATTTCAACACATTCTGCCAGCTGAATCAACAGAAATGAAAAAAAAAAAAAAAGGTCAGTAAATCCAATAATGGGAAGAGGGAAAGCAGAAAGATTCTGCTTCATGGAAATAAAGATATGTTACAAACTGACTTTGGGCCTTTTCCATGTAGCTCATTTAGAAAAATGAATCAATGGATTTACCAATGTATTGATTTTCTTTTAATTGATCCTAAGAAATTTAATTCTAGGTTAATGGAGTTGGGATGATAGGTTCTCAAATCATTTAATAAAAGCTATAAAGGGCAAGTTTTATGCTAGTGAAATCAAGGCAATATGGTAAGCTTGCACATGGTGTACTATTGATTTATATAACCAATTATACTTTGTGAACGGCATCAACAGCCTATAAAAGACAGCAGTAAACAGTCAGAACTCTTACAAGCGGAAAACCTTGGGTATACAGACCAAGGCCGACAAGCAACACCAGTGGAGCCGCAGATAGAGGGGATAGGACCCTACATTGTTAAACAATTGTAGTAAGACATTGCTCTTGAAAATACAAACATGAATAGGATGGCAATGAAGGATAAATCCTGCAAAATAAACACCTTATAACAATTCTCCAGAGCCCCAGAAAGCCAATTAGTATGGGAAGTATGGACGCAATCATCAGAGCTCCCTGCATTCCTCTCATCGATTGTTTAAACCTCTGCAGAAAATGATCAAAACAAAAAATACAAATGTTGTTTGGAGGTCGGGATCAAACTCAAAAATAAAAACAGAAAACGGGTGGAACAAGATGGAACTAGCCCACCTCACGAGGGTCAAGATATTTATTGTATCTACTGGACAATGCAACAAAAGTAGCTGGAATTATGAATGTGAATGATCCACCTATCACCACAGGAAGCCGGGTTCCGAATAAAGACTGCAAAAGAGTGTTCAGCCCAGCAACAAAGAGCAAAGTTTGAATTACTTGAGCTTTCTCCTCCTGAAAGATAAAATTTTGGAAACCGCTATTGTAATTACTCCCTGTACCCCAACCCAAATTGTTCATCAAAATTATTGATAAATTAAATACTTACATTGCCACCACCCATTTGAGGAACCATGATGGTAGGGATAATGACAGTAGTTCCCAGCATGACTAAGTAGTGCTGAAAACCCAGAATAATGGCCTCCGCTGCATTATTTTTAGAAGTAGACAGTCAACAGCTTGTATTTTGTTTTGAGGTCACACAAAGAGCACAACATAAATTTTTGGTATTGTCTTTCAACTTATGTTGTCAAGATATTTTTGGGAATTAAACAAAGAAAAACTTGTAGCTTCATGAAGTAACATGAGTATGCAAGTGATCAAATCAGAATATCTAATCCCTTTGATGATCAAAATGCATAACAATTCTAGGAATCGTGGATTCAGCTATATGCAACAGCAGATCCATAATTTAGAGACTATGGGTTCTTGAGAAAAAAATGTATATCTAACTGAATTTATGATGGTTTTTTTCTTGAACACATATCTATAGGGCTTGACCTTGAATCACTTGTCCTGCCAAACCCACAAGTTCATGGTTGGATCCGCCACAGGCTATAATATGAATTCTCCATATCCATTCTGTTCAATTCAAATCTGTTTCATTTTACTACTAGATATTATGTCTATCATTTCACAGAAATTTGAATGGGGAACCCCAACTCAAGGAATGCCTATACACTAAAGGATCCAAAAGTTTCTCACGTTCACCCACCAACTCCAGCACCACCACACACACCTAGTTTTCCACATGCTCCCAGGCCATCAAAATAGTGAAAATGGAAATAAAGTCACATTGTCACAAGACGAGAGGATTAAAAGTAAGCAAAAAAAATTAAATCGAGGACCCTGGAAGCTTCTCAATTGAGGAAAGCTAGTGAACAAAATTGTAGAAAGGGTCAGCCCCAAAGTCCAGAGAAAGAAAAAGCAAAGAAGAATAACATGTACGTATACTGTCAATTATGCAATCAATTAATCAGCGGCTTTTCAATCTTAACTAGTTGAGATCAATAATGTAATGGGTAACATAAATTACATACGCCAACAAGGGTTGCTGTTGACACAGTAATCAACTCCAGGCAATTGGTCCTTCACTGGATGTGGCACCAATTCATCAGTTTTCAGTGGTGGCGCCATCACTCTGTTTTCTCTCTGAGTTAACTCCAACAACAATAGTTCAAACTCCCCCAATTCTTCTTATTACATTTGATACCAACCATGCAAGAGGAAATTAGCATGGACGTATACGTAATTAGGGACTGTGCTTATCTTTAGCTCAAACTATATATATAGATAAAATGTTGACAAATTTCTAAGTAGGTAATTATACTAAATTCGTACTCATTATCAATCACGAAAACAAATTAATCGTCCAGAACCATGTGTTTATTTAAAATTTCTTTTATGTTTACATAATTTGAGCAAAAAACACTTAATTTAGCTGAACCAGCAATATTCACCTTTGACCATAATACTAAATTCTAATGAGGAAGAAGAAAATTGACAAGTTGAAGAATTACAAGTAAGATATGATTAGGCGGTGACGTTGAGACTAAACTAGCCAACAAACTTCTAAAATTTGATATGGACAGCCTTAGATGTTTACTCTTTAAAATGTTTGGTGATTTCAACAAAAATCATACTTTCGTGCTTGTGTTTAGGTTTTGATCCATGTTAATTTGTGGATCAAATTTGGTCACAATTGCTTGACAATCACAAGGAATAAAGATGGGCAAGAATATTTAGTTTATGAGTTCTCAATTATGATATTTTTTATTTATTTATTGGGTTCTCAATAGATTATTTACAACAACAATAACATACTTAGTGGAATCCTACAAGTGCGGTCTGGGGAGGGTAAATATACGTAGACCTTACCACTAGCTCATAGAAATAGAAAGGTTGTTTCTGAAAAACTTGCGTCTCAAAAATCAAGTCCCATATGCAGAAGATACCAAATTAGATATGGAAAAAAAGGAAAAAAAGAAAACAAAAAGGGAAATGACTAATAATGAAAAGCAAATGATAGTATGTAAATACGATAAAATTAACAAATATAAGACGGATAATAACAATACACGATATAAAGACACGACTACTCTTACTAACCTACTATATCACAAGGCCATACATCAACCTACCCCCTACTAGCCTATTAGTCTTCTATCCTAATACGCGACCTCCACTCCTTTCTATCTAAGGTCATGTCCTCGGTGAGATGAAGTTTCTTCATATCTTGTTTGATCACCTCCGCCCAATACTTCTTCGGTCTACCTCTACTCCTCCTTGTATCCCATAAATCCAATCTCTTGCACCTCTTAATTGGAGCATCAATATTTTTTCTCTACACATGTTCAAACCATCGCAGTCTTGCTTTCCTCATCTTGTCAGCCATAGGGGCCACCTCTAACTTCTCCCGGATGGTCTCATTCCTAATTTTATCACTCCTGGTATGTCCACACATTCATCTTAACATCCTCATCTCCACAACTTGATTCTTTTGAACATGCAAGTTTTCAATTGGCCAGTACTCCACCCCATATAGCAGAGACAGTCTAACCACCATTCTGTAAAACTTGCCTTTAAGTTTTTTATCACACAATACTCTAGAGGCAAGCCTCTATTTCGTCCATGCTCCCCCAACACAGTGTGTGACATCATCATCGATATCATCACTACTCTAGGTGATGGACTCAAGATACTTAAAGTTTTCTCTCTTTGGAATAAGTTGAGTGACAAGCATCACTTCAATGTCTGCTTCATCTCTAGTAACATTGAATTTGCACTCCAAGTATTCTGTCTTGATCTTGTTCAGTTTGAACCCTTTGGATTCCAAAGTATATCTCCAAACCTCCAATCTATCATTAACTTTAGCCCGAGTCTCATCAATCAGTACTATGTTGTCACGATCCGAGAGTAGGGCCTAGATGTGATATGGAGAAGGAGAACCCAAGAGTCCTCGATCAAACAATCATAGCATCATCACACACATCATCAGTTCGGAAGCGCATAAACATAATAAATAACACATAAGTCTAGGGGATTCCGGGGCTTTGGACTCAAGCTATGGGGATGTTGTCGGGAATGGGATAAGCATGAATCACATAGCACATAACAATTACGTTCTAAGGGGCAGGTAAGTATGACTCACACTATGGGGGCAAGAAGGGTTAGGGACTTTCCGCACAAGCACATTCCCAATCCAACAATCACAATATCATAAGCGGAAATAAAAGCATAACATAAGGAAACATTGCCAAACATAGATAGTCATATCATTGCAAGTAACACGTAGCATAATGTACAATAAAGTTTGATATGTCCAACAATGCCTTTACATAGATTGAGACGGGGCTATGACATATTTCGGGCTCACCCTCAAGTCATAAGATAGAGAGATATAAAATAAAGACATAAGGTAGATGAAATTGGGTATTGCCCTTGGAGTATAAGGCTCACCACTAGCAACACTTCAAGTCTTCGCTAAACATCCACTGGTGGAAGGAAGTTATCTCTGGTCTCTACATGGTTAGAACATGTAGACAAAGAGTATGGGTTAGTACATATAATGCTGAGCATGGACCTACCAAGCAAGCTATATGGTAAGGGCACATATATGTATCGATAAATTATATATAAGCAAGGGAACGGTATCGTAACAATATGCCATGAAGTCCCATGATGCATGAATGCAACCCTACATATCATAATGGGGATGTGACCTCAACCGACAACAAGAGAGACCAAGCAAGCCACTACTTGAAATTGGACTACTTGCTAGGTAGATCCCAAGAACCCTATAAAAAGGGGTAACAAAGCAAGTCATCCCATCAAGGGAGAAATCCCATGTTGGCACATGGTTTGACAGAAAGGAGTATGGACCCTTGGAGATAGTCCACCCCGACTCAAATCCCTCGATGCTAAGTCTCATCCCACGAGAATACATATTCATATAAAAGTTTTCAAAATGGAGTTTTCAATAATGCAAGTCAAAGTAATGCAAAGTTGGCTACAAGCCTAAATCATGTCTCAAGTCTTTCCATAATTAGGCTAATAAGCCAAACAAGGGTTCAAAATGCCAAGTTCAAGATCAATGTATAGGAGTAGCTCATTCTATCAATACAATATGGTGTAAACACCCAAGATGTTCATAGAGCCATATCAAGACAAGATATGATGACATTCTAGTCAATTCCCATGTCTTACCAAAACCAAGTCATATCATATCAATAGGGCCAAGTCCTTAACAAGAGTTTCATCAAATCAAGTCTTTCATGCTCATGAATGCAATGCATGGATGATCAAGAGTAGCATGGGTATTGAATAATAACTTTTAAATCATCAATACAATAAGTCCATATCAAGAGCATAATGAAATCATCAATTAGAAGCAAAATTCTTAATACCTATACATAAATTGAAGAACCAAGGGGACATGAATTTTTTAAACATCATGAAATCAATGGGATTCATCAATAAGGGGCTCAATTTACTTTGAAATCAATAAATTAACACAGCCCACACTTTAATTGAAGTAAAACATTCATAAATTAAAAGACTCAATTTCAATGGAAGTCAAAATTCATCAAAATTGAAAAAAAGAGTTTGGGCCTTCATGGTTGAAAGAATAACCATAAATAAACCCCACATACATTTAATTACTTAAGAAGAAAAAGAAAAATCTGAAGAAGAATCCAATTTCCCTAAGTTTCTAAGCTTGTCTTCAATAGAGGTTGAGAGAAAATTGAGAGGATACTTTGGAGAGATTCAAGAGATTGGATGAATTAGGGTAATTAGGGTTCAATTCAGGGGTTTTAGGAGAGTGTAGAAAGACTAAAATGATCCTAGGATTAATTAAAATTACAATTTAACCATTAATAAAATGGAAAAAATAACTGGGAAGTGGGGACGCAGAACAGTTACACGGACCGTACAATGGTCCACGGTCCGTGAACTCGACCGTGTGGCTACACTTGGTCACGGTCTTGGCTAGAAATTCTTGGGAACTTTCTGGATCGCTCCACGGCTGGCTCACGGGCTGTGAGGCATCACACGGACCGTGAACTGGTCCGTGGAGCCCCACATTGCTCGAAGTTCTGGACCAGGGTCCAAGACACTCTCTGGACCACTCCACGGGTGCCCCCACGAACCGTGAGGCATCACACAGACCGTGAAGTGGTTCGTGGAGTCTCATGTGGTTTGGGGTCTTGGTAAATCACCTATCCTACACTCTGTATCAACCCACGGACGGGCTCACAGGCCGTGAACCTCCACACGGTTCGTGGTCCCTCCTTGTGGCTCTACCTTAGCCAACTTTGCCTCTTCCTTTGCAGAATACTTCTGTGCACAGACGGCCTCACCGTAATGGCCATAACTTCCACACCCGAACTCCGATTTGAGTAAAACTAATTGCGTTGCGAAGATAACTTGAAGAGCTTCATTTCGATAGGTTATAGTCCACACAGTTCATCTTGTACCAAGATATATAGCCATTCAAAGTTAGTACTCTCCATAAAACGTCAACCAAACCTAACCATCACGATTTCTTTGAATATGGCCACATGAGTAAGACCCATGATAGCCACTAGCCACCCAAAACTGGTTCAAATAGACCTTGATCAACCACTATAAAGTTTGAAAATTTTCAAGTCGTTACATCATCTCCCTCTTGGGAACATTTATTCTCGAATGGTCTAGAGCAAGGCTTGAAGGATTCAATCAAGCAAGAAACATTATTATCACAATTCATAACGGACCATGCAACATTTCAAAGAAACATTAAAACTCGTGTCAAAGCATCATTCAAATAATTTTTGTGCTCATGTATGCATGCAATATCATGAAACTCAAGAATTAAAGAATTAGGACCATTCAGAAAGAGAGATAGAACCTAGTACCTTAGGCTTGAGTAGATTGGAAAAGATAAAGGTATCATTTCATCATATCCGACTCCGCTTCCCACGTCGCGCTCTCCACTTTTTGGTTTCTCCAAAGTACCTTGACCGAAGCTACCTCCTTATTGCGAAGTTGCTTGACTTGCCTATCCAAGATTTCAACCAGCACCTCTTCATAAGTCAAATTCTCCTCAACCGTCACACTCTCCAAAGATGCAATTGTCCTAGGGTCACCAATTAATTTCCTCAACATCAAAACATGGAACACCAGATAAATAGAACTCATCTCCAAAGGCAAATCCAACCTATAAGCCACATTGCCAATTCTCTCAACCACCTCATATGGTCCGACGTACCGAGGGCTCAACTTGCCATTTTTGCCAAATTGCATAATGCCCTTCATAGGGGATACTTTCACATACATCCAATCACCCACATGAAATTCAAGGTCTCTTTTCCTAACATTCGAATAGGAATTTTGGCGACTTTGAGCCATCCTCAACCTCTCCCTAATCAACTTCACCTTTTCTATGGCCTCTATAATCAAGTACAGGCCCAACAATGCCGCCTCACCTATTTCAAACCACCCTATCAGGGATCTACACCTCCTACCATACAAAGCTTCGAATGGAGCCATACTAATGCTAGCATGGAAACTATTATTGTAGGCAAATTTGATAAATGGTAGATGATCATCCCAATTTACTTTGAACCCAATTTACTTTGAACTCCAACACACAAGCCCTTAACATATCCTCCAAGGTTTGAATTGTACTCTCGACTTGTCCATCGGTTTGGGGATGGAAAGTCGTGCTTAATTTGATATTAGTACCAAGTCCCCTTTGAAATGACCTCCAAAAGTGAGAAATAAATTGAGTACCACGATCCGATATGATAGATATCGGGATACCATATAACCTTACAAACTCCTGGATACACATCTTAGCATACTCCTCGATTCTATAAGTAGTCTTGACCGATAAGAAGTGAGCCGACTTAGTCATTCGATCAATAACTACCCATATGGAGTCAAACTGTTTACGAGTACAGGGTAACCTAACCACAAAATCCATATTCACATCCTCCCACTTCCAAGTAGGAATTTCAATATCTTGGGTCAACTCGCGGGCCTTTGGTGTTCCATCTTCACTTGTTGGAAATTCAGACATTCTGACACAAACTTGGCTATGTCTTTCTTCATGCCATGGCACTAATATACCTCTCTCAAATCCTGATGGATCTTAATAGACCCCGAATGAATAGAATATTAGGAATTATGAGATTTACTCGTAATAACCTCCCTTAGGCCATCGACATTCAGAACGCATAATCGGTTTTGATACCGTAGCACACCATCTCCCCCTTGGGAGAAAACCTCAATTTTTCCTTCGGCAACCAACTTCTT
>JBCEWC010019407.1:0-11434 GCA_038996855.1 Solanum aculeatissimum
CTTCCGAACCGATGATGAGTGTAATGATGCTATGATGGCTTGATCGAGGACTTTCAGGTTCTCCTTCGCCATGTCACGTCTAGGCCCTCTATCCGGGTCGTGACATAGGCCTTCTTTGGTTCCATTGAGTTCACTTTGACCATATTGACTTCCATTGACAATGAATTGATTCCTTAGTGAAGCGTTTTGAGCCTTGATCCTTTCTTTGGTAACCTTGTTGCCTTGACCTATATTTGTGCAAGACAATTCCTTCTAGTTCCTTATCCATCCCTCCTTGAGTTTGAAATGACCTAAATGATGGCCAAAGGCCAAAGTTGGGGGTGTTAGTAAAAAGAAGGGAATGTCTTCTATGAAAACGTCAAGGAAAGACAAAAAGAACGAAAGATGAGGAGTCCTAGAAAAACGTTCAATGGAAAGAAAAAGAATTGCTTGAAAAAAGGACCCTCCAAATTTTTGGTAAATAGTGCAAAAGGAAAGACACCTAGGATAGACAATCAAAAGCAAAAGAGATGTCAAAAGGGATAGAAAAGGAGGAGGACTAAAATGATCCTTGAGCAAGAAAATATTATGTAGAGTTTAAGGAGGGATAAGTCATTATTATCCATATGTATCCTACCCAACCTTAATACTACATTACATCTTTAACAAAGCCCTTTGGGATCCTAGTCCGGAATAAAGTTAAGTGAACTCTGAGTGAGAATAAGGGTAAGCCTATGGGTTGAAACTTTTGTGCTATTTCTCATTTGGGAGAGTGAATGTTGAAACAATCCTTTAAAAATCATGTTATACTCTTGTGCATTCAGGATCTTCTTTAGCGTGAGGGAAAATGGTGAGGCTTTTAGGAAGTCATTAGCAACTACATGAGCAATTGTGAGCATGGCCATGTTTTGTTTACTTCATAGTCATCTCTTGAGGCTTCAATATCATGTCAGTGGTTTGTGAAATTTCGAGAGGGGATGGAAAAGGTGAAAATGTATGTGTTGTTCTTTATGGACCTATCTGCAAGCTCTGAAAATGGATTGATAGAGGTTTGATTTACTTAAGGGCAAGTAAAGGCTTAAGTTAGGGGTGTTGATGAGCCCATATCTTGGATACATTTTGGGCTTAAAATGCAACGAATTATTGTCCTCAATGTGCTATTTTATTCCAAATGTTGATTAATATGCTTGTGATGTGTTAGGAATGGAGCTAAAAGTGTGTGAGAGGCCGACACTTGATGAAACTTGAAAAAGGAGTAAAAATATCAAACAAGTAGACAAAAGTAGCATCACAAACTCAGTCGGTGCATCACCCAATGTCAGAGAGACCGCCTAACAATCTAACAACAAAGTCTCAAGACCAAGCCAAGAAGGCGGTCAGAATCGATGTCGCAAAATATGTTTGGCATATCACCAAACTACTTTGGAGGTCTCATATTGTTGCAGAACTCAGGATCCCAAGCTCACGTCAAAAAGGCAACATAGAAGGAATTTTTACTTATTGCCAACTAGTAAAACGTGGAGTGATGGATCATTATAAATCTTTTAGAGACTCAAGGCTTTAAGAGGATGCATAGAAAATAGTCAAGTGCACATTCGCTCAGTAATGATCGACCTTGACCGCCAAATGGCAATTCATAGTACAAACTCTCACACTTTTACTGGGACTATTTAAGCAAATTAAAAAGGACATTGTACATATCATTCTACTTAGTTTTACAGGAGAGAAGAGAGTAGTAGTACACAAAACATTCCTTCTTGAGAGTATAAAGGGTTTTCAAGCTCTTGGGGAGCAAAAATTGAGTAGATTTGCTGGTGTAAATCAATTGTTCTCTATTCAATTTTGTTACCCATGACTTCTACTCCAATATTTGGTATTGAACATCTAATTTCTACCATGTGTGGCTAAAACCCCCATTTGGGGGGTGGGGTGCTTTTGATATGGGTTCTTGATTTACTTATTGGGTCTTTGGTATTTTGACTTATTTGTGTTGATTTGAGTGAATTTACATCTGTTCCTATATTTAATTTATAATTTCAAGATTTCAAACTTGGTGTTTAATTTAGATCTCTAAGTGTTGCTTTAACCAGAATGATTAGGGGTTTTGCTTAGACTTCTTAGGTCAAGCGTGTCCTTCGTGGTCTGCGTATGAATTCGTATTTGAATCATATGAAATACTCGTGTGTCATAATTGAACATGGGTTACAAGGAACCTATCTTATTTACTCACTATAAACTCATTTAGTGAATTATTTAGACCCATTTAGGGGATCCACTCCCATATATGCATATCCCTTACATCTTCCCTAATGCATTGAGTACTTTACTAATTAGATATTGTGTAGTTGAAATCTGATTTTAATTATTGTAAACCCCCTAGATCATACAATTACTTAGTCCAATGATAAACTTCAACTCATGAACAATGATTCTCTGCGGGATTCGACCTCAAACTCTAAGTTGGGTTATTATGCTGATGACGACCACCCCTACTTTGTTTGAGTAGCGGGGTTGAGCGACATTAGTACAAAACTAGCTCAACCTTTTTCTCCAATGGTACCCCCATCACTACAACAATTGTATATGCTTCGTCAATGAACTCTACGAACCTTCATCAATTTTGGATCCAAAATATTCCAGCGGGCTCATCCCTATAAAGTCATAAAATCTTGTTGCCGGTCAAGACCCTTGAGGAGGAAGTGTAACCTCCTAATTAGCTTGATTGGCCAAGACATGGGCCAACATTGCAAAGGTAGCTTGGAACGCTGCATATGTGAGCCTTTTTTCTGGCCAAATTGGAGGAGCTTGATCCTCATTCACCTCTCTACGTATTAAGGAGGGGCTTTCTCTTCATTCACCTCCCTATGTAGTTCTCTCCTTGGAAGCATGATCTAGAAATGGAAAAAGAGATCATTGTTATAGGAAGTAATCTTAGATGACTCTAAAGGAACGACATGATTCATGAAGAAGGGAAAGTTTCCTAGATGCCTCTGGCCTCTCATTCACGGTTGTGGCAACTTCACAACCTTGAACGAGACTTTACTCGACGCGGTATATTGGACATCCGAGGAATATTTCAAAACCTAGTGCTCTAATACCATGTTTTTCATAACTCGAGCCTAGGGCCTAGACGTAACACTACAAATGAGGGACCCATAGGCACCTCATCCAACCCATCTTAGCATACATCAAGCATTCATTTTTATCATCAACATAATGCAAAAATAAAATAGGGAATGGGAATAAGGGAGGACATTTAAGCTCCAATAAGAAATATTTCTTCAAAATAAAATTCAAATGTAACAACTACAAATGAATTAGTAAGGACCAAAGCACAATCTTAGTTTCCCTCAAATAGAAAATACATAAAATAAGATAGAAAGTAAAAGTCTCCAAATATCAAGTCTAAAATATACATTCGTCCAAAAATACAAGGCATGAAGAAAATAGGTGAATTCCCCAAACTAAAGGATCACTAATACTACTACTTTTAATTGTCAATAAGCTAACCACGTGCCCGTGGAGGAGGTGGAGTGTCGGTCCCTACATGGTTACATCGTATAGGAAAAATATGTATTAGTGTGTTGGAATGTACTAAGTATGTGAGATGCAAATGCAAACATGAAATTGTAATGCCATCATTCATAAAATTTAGAAGTCCCCATGAATGGAATTGTAATGTCATAATTCAATGTTTTTAAGCATGAACAGGGAATAAAGTTCAATATGAATTAAAATCAATGCATCATAAGATACACATATAATAGAACGAAGACAACAAATTTTACAGTTTCTGGGAATGGACCATAACCGACCTATAAGACCATCTGAACTACTATATGGACTCCAATATAACTACTATGTTGGCACGACGAGACCACTTATCAAGTGGAACTCTGTCTCTTAAGAATGCATCTTTCTTTAATATAAATGACCTATGTGGATTCACTAGCCTTCAAGGGCTCCTATAGTGGCATATAATTAATAAGCCAAAGGGTTGCTACTAGGATTCCCTTACTGAACCCCACCTCAATGCCTCATTTGGTGCTAAGTCAATCCCATGGAATACTTTAAAGGATATACTTAGTCAAGTAATATAACTTAGAATCATAAGTAGCGATTTCATAAGTGTACCTCAAAACATCGAAAACCACCAATTGAGAATTGGCCTTTCACGTTGGAGTCCATCATAAACATCTTATAAGGGAAACATCAACATACTTAGATCTTTGACAAATTTAATAACTTTAAATCATTCTTTTCTGCCTTCATTGTCAGCACATATCATGTAAAATCATCTTTGAACTTACTGGGTTTGTGCGTTGATGTCGCTCAACCCTAGATCACCAAAGGACTAAGGGGTAGTCGTCATCAACATATTTACCCAACTTTTGAGGTCGGGTATGAATCCCACAAGGAATAATGTATTGGTGGTTGAGTAGAGCAAGGACCTATGACTACTATAGTTTGATTCAATAAGTGAGTACCAAGCAAGTTCTATCTAAAATAGAGGAGCTATGATAACAACTACTCCTAAATAAGAGAAAAACTAGTCAAGGATTGATCAAGAGAGAAAGCAAGGATAGAGAATAAGAGAATCAATCAAAACCCAATTGATCCATCATACCTAGCATCAAATTAACACTATGGGTAGGCTAAGTTGCTTGTAACCCAAATCAGCTTTGATATTGGGTGTTTCACATGAATCTGCTAGGATCTCACACGCGAATTACCGAGGACATGCTTGGCCTAAGAAGTAAAAGCAACGCCCCTAATACCTTAGTTATTGAGTCCCTATTGGTCTCTCAATACATAAACCCATGACTATCATGCAACCTTCCTCCTCAACTACACATTCTCATGCAATAATTAAAGATACAACCTAGATTTAAGTTTGGAACATCAAATTATAAGCTAAAATATGAATGTAGTACGAACCCATAAATCAATCAAAGCAAGTCTAAGTGATTTGGGAGAAACTCTCTTGATTTTGCAAGTAACTCATCAACTAAGCACGAAAGCAAGAGTAATAATCAAGACCCATAAACAAATTAATATCCAATACTCAATAAAATCTATAAGCTAAGCATTCAAGAACAAGGAAAGAAAGAGAGAGTGAAAGATTTTACAATGGAAGCCCAAACTCTTCAATCCACTCAAGAATTTATAGAAAATTCACTCAAAATCCTCATCAAAACTAAAATATACACTAAGGTGTGTTTCTCTCTTCAAGAATTATTAGAATTTTGTTCTAGGGATTGTTGGTATCAAGAATAAGAGCTGGGAGTATGTGTGTATAAGAGTTGGGGCTGAAAATGGTGAAATTCCAGAGCTGCCGCGATGTTGGCATAAAACAGTCCATAAATCGCGGATCTTTAACTGTGTTCACAAAGGTCAACTGAGGTCCAGTACTCCACCTATTCACCTGTATAAGCGTATTTGCACTTTATAGCTTCCCACTCCTCCGTGATTGTGGGCTTGAAAGTCATGTTTACGGAGAGTAATGTTGCCAAATTCTATTTTACATAGTTTAAGCTCCTATTGGCTCCAATTTAGCTACAACTTCAACTCTTTCCAGCAAAGCAAAATCTAAACCATATGTACCTGTAACATGCACCATTCAGAACATAATTAACCTCAAGTTATGAATTAAACAACAAAAAATCATAAGAAAAGAGAAAGAAATGAGTGTAAATTACACACTCATCATGCATTAACTTGAAAACTCATGAATCAATGAAATAATGAAACAAGTATTAAAAACCTACACATAATCAATGATACCCTAGATATTAGAGTCATAATCATCAACTTAATAATCATGAAAAATCATGGTAAAATATTACATTACATCATTGGAGGCAAAATATATAAAAATGCATCCTAAAAACATCATTAAAGTCATAGATATACAACTTGGTATTTTTAAAGAACTTGAAGAAAAGGTAAAAAGGTTTTAATGGGGAACTTTACGGGTGGAATATACCTACAAATCAATCTCACATATCTTTAATTGACCTTAAGGAAAATCTTAGAGAAATTTAGGGAAAACGTTTCTTGAATGGACAACCATAGCCTTGCCTTGTTCTTCCTTGAGAGTATTCTTGCCTTAGAAAATTTTGAGAGAATGAAATGAATGAGAGGGTTTAGGAGGGGTTTAGAGATAATATGAAGGCGATAGAACCATAAAATAATATAGTTTTAAGTCTAGGGTATGTGGAATGGTCAAAATTCCCTTCATTAAAACTGTTGAATCCCGATCCATGACCCTGATTACGGGTTTTATACAAAACCATGACTCATTGTTTGAGTCTTCATATTCTACTTTTCAAATCTTCAAAGACTGGTATCCAATTGTCCTATCTATGAGTCCCATCTATGGCTCGTACTCCAAACTACAGGCCATAGAAATCCCTTGTTGTATCCTCCCACGCATAGCCAAATTTTAAACTTCAAGGACCAACCACGAGACCAATTAAGGTCCTTAGATCCAAGTATAACCCAGTATTTTTCATGATTTCAACTTCAGAAGCTTGTTCCTTCCATCATCCCAGGGCTCTAATTCATGAAGCCTTACCACACTTCATAGACCTTTATGGACGTAAAAGGCCCTTATAAGTTCCTGCAACACTTAGCAAATTTTCACCCTGCTCTCTCAAATACACGAAGTTGTGGAATAAACCACAAGCCATAAATATGACTTGTACATTGCCTCTATAACCTTTTTGGTTCCACCTTTTCTACATTTTAGCCTTCTAACTTCCGGATCCTTACATATGTACTGATAGTACTCTACATGATTGGTTTGATTGTGTCTAAATGATTTGACTGGGTAGCATGATAGAGTTTCTTTTAGGAGCATTTTTTACAAAAAAAATATTGCATCCTTTACTAATCGATTTATAGATTGTAGAGTTGATTGGTTGATTGATTGAGCTTATTGGGTTGACTTATATTGAGCCTTTCCTTGTTCTTGAGACATCTTACCAATAGGGTGATATGGATCAACACATATAGTCCCACCTTTTTCGTCCATATTCAAAGCTTTCACAAACCACTTATGCGATTTTGAAGCCTCAAGAGGTCACTAAAGAGTGCTCAAGACAAGGGTATGCACTCAATCATCAATGCCATTGATAATCACTGCTCAAACACATCACCATTTTCCCTTACAACAAAGAAGATCCTCATACACACAAGATTAGGATGTTAATTCCAAGGATCTATTCAACACTCACTCTCACAAATGAGAAATGGCATATATGCATCTACCTGCAAGCTTGCCCCTATTCTCAATTAGTGTTGGCTCGATTTCATTCAGACTAGGATCATGAAGGACTTTGTTCGGGTTGTAATGTAGGGTCAAGGATGGATAGGATAGCATATGGGTAATAGTGGTTCATCTCTACTTGAAATCTATATACACTCTTTGATCTCATGACTTTCTTTGATCCACAATCTTTTTTCTTTTCCACAAAACATCTTTTCACTTTTGAATCCAATCCTAGGTGTCCCTTATGTACGTTTTCTTCAATAATTTTGGAGGGTCCTCTTTTTCAAGCAATTTCTTTTTTTTTCATTCATTTCTAAACATTTTTCTTTTTCTCATCAGGTAAGGACTCCTTCCCTTCTTTCTTTTTCTTTTTCTTTCCTCAACTATTAAATGGGAGACACCTCTCTTTTTCCAACACCCCCAACTTTGGCCTTTTGGCCACTACTTTAGCTCATTAAATCTCAAGGAGAGAATGGTGAGAACAAGAGTGTATTATCTTTCCAGACAAGGGTCAAGGGTACATGGTTTCCAAGAAAAGGGTCAAAGCTCAAAAAGGGTTCACTAGGGATTCAATTCAATGTCAAGGGAGGCTTATATGGTCAGAGTATACTCAAAGGGAACTAAAGAAGGCGTAAGGTCCTCTACTAATCTTGAATCAACCAAGATACACCTTAAAACAAATAAGACAAGTTCTAGGTATCACACACATACTTTTCAACAAATTTCCTTAACTCGCATGGCGAGATAGATCTGAATCTTTACTATGACTAGGAAACACACTCACAATTTAAGATAATCACATATCCAAGCTCAATACGCATATAGTCAACTGAAAATGCAATAAATTCATTCATGGATTGATTTTATTAGAAATAGACAAAGTGGGTGAGTTAGTACATGCTCCTCGTCCATGGCACTATCTGAATCAAATATATGGATTATTGATACTCAAATTACTAAGGATTAGAGACATGATAAATGCATTTAAATGACTTTTCATGTATGCACAGGGTTTACCAAAAATTTCAAGGACATCAGTCACAAGCATTCATCTATCAAAACAAAAAGAATATTTAAAAGAAACTACTAGATATTACAACCAAAAATAAAAGAATATTTACAAACAAAAAATAAAAATTGTCTCAACTTCACATCAACAAAACTAAAATAAATATTGTCTCATCCAAACCATCACAATAAAAGTAAAAGAAGTTAGTCATCATCACTGCATAAAATATTGGGACTCCAATTGCTCTCACCCTCCTAAAAAAGTAAACATTATCATCAATGTGTAAGAATAATATCAATTATTCATAATAAGAAGTAGTGAGAATTAGCATCCCCCTGAACGCATCAATCCTGCTGTGGTAGTGGTGGTGGAGTTGAAGAAGAGGTCATCAGGAAATTAATGCCCATATCTAGTGGTGCACTTTCCAAGTCAATCATTTGCCTCATGATATCTGGCTCATGTACACCGGATGTGCCAATCATGGATGTTTCCTGGAGGGACTCTTTAGTAATCGTGGCTATGATGTCCTTTTCTATCATCCTCAGCTCCTCAAGCTCTGAATAGAGTGATTCAACTCCTAGGGACTCTTCATCAGTTTCTAGGGAGTCAGGTACATTCATTCCTTCATTCCCTTCACCCAAAACATAAACTCCTATAGCATCCTCGGGAGCCAAATTAATATCAACACCAGATGGCCCATCCAGTGATTCCCAAAATAATTAATATCTTTGGAATTCAAGGATGCCACCTCATTTTTCAATGACTTAATATCAGCTATTATGGCCGATTAACCATCATTACCACCACCTTTTGACTCTATAACAGTCACCATTTCAGACAGTTTCTCCAACTGTGCCCCATGGTGTAATGACCCAAAATTTTTCGAAACCTCTTAAGGTTGGTATTGTATGGTGTTATAATGTTCGTGGTTGAAATTAGGCTGCCACGGGTTCATTTTAAGTAGCCGAACGCAAAATGGGTCATTTTGGGGCCTAGAGAGGCCGTTTGGATAGTGAACTTTACAGAACCATAACTTTTGATGTGGCTTGAACCGTGTAGGATAATACATATAACATTGAAGCTATTTGAATTATCTTTGCAACACAACTAGTTTCACTCAATTCCAAGTTCGTATGAGAAAGATATGTCCCAAAGAGTGAGACCGCCTGAAATTCAGAAGACACTGGAAATAGGCCCTGAAAATGGCCCATGGCATGTGAGACGGACCGTGAAACTTTGAATGGTACATTTGGGGTTTCGTGCGATGGTCTAGAGGGCTGGGGGTGGCTAATACCCACCCAAAAAACTAAGTTAGGGTCCACGGACCACCCCACGCTCCGTGAGACCCCAAACGGACCGTTTGGTGGTCTGTCAAGTTGGGCATAGGATTGGCAAGACTGTGGGCTATAAATGTGACTAAGAAAAGTCTAAATTAGCAGTTATATGGACCGTGAGAGGTTGAATAGGACGTTTGGGCCACCGTTTGGCCCTGGGATCATTGAGGTTTCCGCCTCTTTAAGGGTTAAGTTGTAATTTGGTTGATCACTAGGCCCTTTTTAGGCTTCCTAAAGTCCCTTAAACCTATTGGACATAACCGCAACCCTCATTCATATATTTTTAACACTTTTAAACTTCATCAAATTCTCTGAAGCACCAAGAACACCATTGTTGAAGCTTTGAAGGAAATTTGGGGAAAACGTTGGACTCTTGCACCTCTCTTCAATTTGATTGCTTGGATTAAGGAATGTGGGATTTGATTCAAGGATCTCTTTCATCCTTGAAGACCCAAGAACCCTAACCCTTAAAATTATGAATTTCAATTTCTTTAAGTTATGGGTTCTTAAGTTTTAATGCTAATTTCTTGTTGGGGCTTGAGTGCAATAGATTTTAGGTGATTTAATTGATATTTTGAGGTTGAATTTCATGAAAGTTTAAGGTTTTGATTATGATCAAGTTATGCATATTCTTACACCTTTGATTTATGCATGAATATTATTCCAAAGGATGTTTTAAAGGTGAAATTGAACTTGAATTTACATGAATTCCATTGGAAGGTTTAAATTATCAACGTGCATATCCCTTATTGATTTTCATATGCATGGGTAACTTGCATTGTGTTTGAGTACAGATTTTCTTCATGATTTGACTTGAATTTCTCATGAAGTACTAAATTGAATGTAAAGCTTGAAATCCATTACCCATGCTATTTATATTATTCCTCATGGCATTGTATGCATGATTCAAGGGTCTATTAAGAAAGTTTCGATATGGGCTAAGTCCCTAACATGAATTTGACTATGGTTTGACTAAGTTATGGGTTAAGGCTAAGTTGTGATCACAATAAGTCTATTTTTGGTTGCTACCGAAATGACCGGGTCGTAAGGTATGCACTTGACATGATATGTAATGATATGTTATGAATGTAAACCTCTCCAAAAAGACTGGGTCATAAGGAAGGTTGTCATGGCTCTTGGAGCATTTTGGGTGCTTGTACTATTTGGATATGACATGATATGGAGCTAATATTTACATGAAGCATGACATGAAGATTGATTTGGCTTTTAGCCCCATGATGCATGATTTGAACTATGTTAAACTCTTTTTAAGTATGCATGAAGTATTTGAAAGTATGTTTTGCTCCTAAGCCCAAGTATGAATGATTTGAAGTTTAAGTGTCAAGTTTCCATTTAAAGCATGCATATATATGTATATATGTATAAATATTCTTGTGGGATGATGGCTTAGTACTGAGAAGGATTGGAGTAGTAAGTGGGTTATCCCTAAGGGTCCCACTCCTTTCCTGAAACTATAGGCCAACATAGGTTGCTACCGAAAAGATCGGGTCGTAAGGTACGCCCATGATATGATATGTTCATGATATGCCATGTAAACCCTTCCAAAATGACCGGGTCGTAAGAAAGGTAGCCACCACACCGAAATGACCGGATCGTAAGGTGTGGTGAAGATTACCTTTGGCAAGTAGTCTTTCCCCTCCCATTGGGCAAGGTAATGTTGTAGCTCACATGGACTTGTGATGTCGGTTATGGTTCCATCCCCTCTATACTACGTATTGTGGCATTCATGCATCATGACTTACATGGCATATTGTATATATATATATTGTCACTTCCTATATTCATTTCTATATATGTGCCCTTGTCATGTAGGTTGTC
>JBCEWC010019408.1:0-11433 GCA_038996855.1 Solanum aculeatissimum
ACATAACAATAGCGTCATAGGTCCAACACATGCCTCTACTGGAGTGACGGGGGCCACGACAAGTCCGGGCTCACCCTCAAAAGTCTAACAAAAATAGAAATGAACTACTAAAGGCTAGAAGAAAGTCAGCTATTACCCTTGGAAGAAGGGCTCACCACAACGGATAGCTTCTAAATCAAAGCTCATCAGTAGGTAGATAGAACTCGTCACCTGCACCTACATGATTAGAATATGTAGACAAAAGTATGGGTTCGCACAATAAAGCACTAAGTATGCGGGCATGCAATGCATATGACATGGGAGCGTGACTATAATATTACAAAAGAACATATATAACAAGATGCTTATGCCATGATGCATGAAATGCAACCTATCAATATTATAATTTCAGGGATTAACCTCAACCGACTCAAAGTAAGACCAAGCGAGCTACCACTCAGAACAGACTACTTGCCAAGTAGATCCCAAAACTCCCTTAAACAAGGGGTAACAAAACAAGGCTCCCAATTTGGGGCAATCAAAACAAAGCTCCCAACCTGGGGCAATCCCATGGTGGCACATGGTTTGACGGAAAGGGTGAATGCCCATTCCCTCGGTACTAAGTCGGATCCCACGGGAATACATATATACATATCAATATCTTTCAAAACTCGAAATTGACTATACTTTCAATTCATGCATATTTAGGCAAAATTTCCAAAATTTCAAACATTTCAAATCAATGACTTCAAACCAAATCAAGAGTTTCCAAAATCATTCAAGATCAATGCAATAGGATGTAGCTCATTTTAACAAAATCCAAAACCAAAACAAACGATGCAAGCACCCAAACGACTCATAGAGTCAATCAAATAGACATTATGATCACAAGCCTAGACATATCCAAATTCATATCAAGAATTTCTCAAAACAAGAGTTTTATCAAAATCTTATCCAATGCAATGCATGAATGAATGCATCAAAGCATGGGTAACCGAATCCAAAACTTCAATTTACAATTCAAACTTTACTTCATCAAATTCATATATAAATTTCAAAGTAAAACCCAAAAAGACTTACCCATGCATCAACATTCAAGACAAATACATGAAATACAAATTCTTCAAACTTTAATGGAGTAAATCATAAGTTTCAAGAATAATTTCACAATGAAATAACCTAAAGTCTACAGCGAACACCAAACGTAAAGAGTTTTGTGAAATCAAGAGAACCCATAACTAAGTAAAACATAAAAATTCATAATTTAAAGGGTTAGGGTTCTTGGGGTTCATGGGTGGAAGAACCCACAAATTTAAAACCATCATACCTTATAGCAAACACTAGGGTTGCGTAGAGAATCAAGAATTGATCACTTTCCCAAAATTACCTTCGAATCTTCAACAATGGTGTTCAAGAACTTGAGAGAAATCAATGGAAACCTTGAGAGTTTTTTGAATGAAGGTTTACGGTTTACATAATGTCTATAGGGATTTGGGGACTTTAGGGGGCTTAAAAGAGGCTTAGGAAAGGCAAAATTCCAAAAATTCCCTTAATAAAACATAACCTTCTGGAACTAAACAATGTGAGATGGTTGATACAGTGCCTATCTCACTGTACATGGCCCGTCAACCTCACCATCTCACCATACTTAGCCAAATCTTCAGCGCGAACTCACGAAAACCTCTCTATTACACTTGACCACCACCTTGACGGGCCGTCTGTTGTGTGAATGGCCGTGTAAGGCCTCATGAGCCTATACATAAACTCCCCAAACATGTCCATGGCTTGGCGTAATCACTTTCCAACTTGACGGGACAGTGGATGATCCGTTTGGACTCAAACAGACATTAAAGGTCCCGTGGTCCTATACTTGGCTTAGGGGTGGTTCCTGGCCACCTCTAGCTCACTGTGACATCCCACGACACCCTAGACTGACCGTGTAAAGTTTCACAGTCCGTGTCCTTGTCCTTGGCAACGTTTCTGAACCTATCTCCAATGGCTTCCGAATTTCTAACAGTCTCACTGTTTGGGCCATATCGCTCTCATCCGAACTCGAACTTTAGTGAAACAAAGTGTGTTGCAATGCTAACGTAAATATATTCAATTTTATATATAGTTTCCCACATGGTTCATCCGAAATAAAAAGTTATGACTGTTTGAAGTACACTGCCGAAACTGTCCCTCTAGGCCACCAACTAATCCATTTTGCATTCGGCCACTTAAACTTAACTCGTGGCTACCAAAACTTAACCATGGTCAGCAGTATATCATATAAGACCAATCATAAGGAGATTTCGAAAATTTTCAGGTTGTTATACATACCCATTCTTTGCTTGAGAACATAGTCATAAATATCTTTGGAACTTTGCCCACATCATAACTTCATAAAAATCCATACTCATGAATGCAAGTGGTATGAATAATCAATGAATAACATGGATAATGGCGATCAACATTTAAATCATCTTAACAAAATAGATTCATTCTTAAATCATAATGAAATCCACAATTAAAAATATAATTCATACTATCCATGCTTGAATTGAAGAATTAAAGAGACATGCATAATTGAATCTTCATAATTGTGAATCGTGATAATTGAACTTAAATCACTTTAAAATTATGTAATAAGTACACTCCATACTTCAATTTAATTAAATCATCAATAATTTGAAAGACCCAAATTCAAAGTAAGCTTAATTTCATAAAGTTAATTAAAGAAAATCATATGGGGCTGCATGGTTGAAAGGAGCCATGAATAAATTCTCACATACCTTGATTAACTCGAAGCTTTAGATAGAAGAGTGATTGAAGAAGAAGATTTTCTTGGATTCCAACTCAAACCTTCAACCCACACTTGGAAGAGAGCCTTTAGAAGATAGAATTTGAATATAATTCTAAGTGTTGGAAGAATTTGAATTGGATGAAGGTGTATATGATAATTCAGAGGTTTAGAAGGGCTGAAAAAGACTAAAATGTCCTTAGAAATCACCAAAATTACAATTAAACCATTAATGAAATGGGTAAAAAATCTGCCACTGTCACCCTCATGGCCTCACACTGTCCGTGAACCCTCCTTCTTTATCGACATGATTTACGTAATGCTAACCTTATACATAAAATCAATCCTTAAGTCAAGGCCATTCCAAAACACCTTACCATGCCTCGTGAGAGATCACATGAGCCTCTTCATGGACCATCAAGAGGCACACGGTCCGTGAAAGCTACCATATGATTATGCCTTAGCCAATTTTTAGAAAAGGATCCCTATGCAGGCAGTCCCACCAAAAAAGCCATAACCTTTTCATCCAAACTTCAAATCAAGTGAAACCAAGTGCGTTGGAAATATAACTCAAAGATATTCAATTGGATATGTCATGGACCTCCCAGTTATACTTGTGCTAAGAGTTATGACTAGTTAAAGTCAGTACTTCCACAAGACTTCATGTAAAACCTAACCAATGTGATTTCTTTGAATACGACCATTCAAGAGAGACTCATGGAGATCATTAACCAACCTAAATAGTCTCAAATCATATATTAATCATATTCACAAGGTTTTAAAAATTCTGGGCTGTTACAGCCTAGCAACTCAAAGGTGTTGCCAGACCATGGTTTGATTAGTGGAAAAAGGGTAGAGTAGAGGGTGCTCTAGTTCTTACTTGGGCCATATTTTAGGATGCTTTAGTGGTATGATTCTTCTTGAGGGATTTGAAAGAGTCCAAGGTAAGAGAGTTTTCAAATTTGAAATAGAGCCCTATGACGGTGAAAGAGTATGGTTTTATGTTCATGCAGTTGTCTCGCTGTGTTTTGGAAATGGTTGCGGACATGAGAAGCAGGATGGGTTTGTACATTGATAGGTTGAATAAATGGCCAAAGAATGATGGAAGCGGAGCTATGCTAAGTGATATGGACATAGGAAGGTTGATGATCTATGTGCAGAAAGCTGAGGAGGAAAGGCAACACGATAGAGAAGAGATAAACAATAAAAGGGCTAAAACTTCCATCCATGAGATTAAGTAGAGAGAAAATAGGAATGGTAGAAAGTTTTAGTCCAGGCCAGTGCCTTCATCTACCATTGTATCAACACCCAAAAATTGGAACAAGCAAAAGTCTCAGAATTACAGAGCCTAAAGATCTGAGTCGCAGGCTAATGTGACTCTAGGTTCATAAGGAAAGCCTCCATGTGGAATGTGTGGCAAACTAGGGTTAGGAAGATGCCGTGAGGAAGGAGATTCATGCTACATGTGTGGTCAAATAGGTTACTTTCAGAGATATTATCCAAAGTGGGCTGACAAGACTCAATCTTATGCACCAACACCACCGACTAGAGAAAATCAAAAGAGTGTTATTTCTAGCACAAGTAGAGCTTAAAACCATTTTTATGCCATATGCAGTTGCCAAGATCAGGAAGTTACACCAGATGTTGTGACAGGTATGCTTGGAGTCTTCACCTTTGATTGTTTTGCATTACTTGATTTGGGTGCCACTTTGTCTTTTGTAACTCCTTATGTGGCTAGTAGATTTGAGATTCTTTCTAAGTGTTTGCCTGAATCCTTTGTTGTTTCCACTCATGTTGGTGAGTATAATAGCCGAAAAGGTTTATATAGGTTGTGTAGCTTATATCTATCATAGAGATACTCTTGCTGGTTTGATTGAGTTAGAGATGATTAAATTCGTTGTGATTCTTGGCATAGACTAGTTTCACATCTGTTATAGCTTTGTTGATTGTAGAACTTGAATTGTCAAATTCTAGTTTTTGAATGAGCCTTTCTTAGAGTGGAAGGGTGATTTTGTTACACCTAAGGGAAAGTTTATTTTCTATCTTAAGGTTAGAAAGCTAATCTCTAAGGGATGTATCTATCACATCATGCGAGTTATGTCTGATGATGTTAAGCCTACTACTCTCGAGTCAGTCCCAAAACTAAATGAGTTTCCTGTAATGTTTCTTGAGGATTTTCCTGGACTCCTTCCTAATAGGGAGATTGACTTTGAGATTGACGTTCTCCCTGACACTCAGTCTATCTCGATTCCACCTTATAGAATAGCTCCTGTTGAGTTGAAAGAGTTGAAAGACCAATTGAGAGATTTTATAGAGAATGACTTTATTAGGTCGAGTGTCTCTCCTTGGGGTGCTCCTGTCCTATTCTTGCAAAAGAAAGATGGGTCTCTCAGAATGTGTATTGACTATAGGCAACTGAACAAGGTCATCATAAAGAAAATATATCCTCTCCTAAGGATCGACAATTTATTTGACCAACTTCAGGGTGCTACTATTTTCTCAAAGATAGACCTCAAATATGGTTACCATTAGTTGAAGGTGAGGGAATGTGATATTCCAAAGACAACTTTTAAGATCTGTTATGACCATTTTGAGTTCTTGGTCATGTCCTTTGGGTTGACTAATGCACCTGCAGCCTTCTTGGACTTGATGACTAGAGTATTCAGACAATACCTTGATATGTTCATGATCGTGTTCATTGATGATATTCTGGTGTATTCTAGAGATGAGGAGGAGCATGACAATCACCTCAGAATTGTTCTTCAGACTCTTAAAGAGAATGAGTTTTATGTGAAATTCTCAAAATGTGAGTTTTGGCTCAAGTCTATGGCTTTTCTAGGCCATATTGTCCCAAGCGATGGTATTATAGTAGACACTCAAAAGATTGAAGTGATTAAGAACTATCGAGACCAACCTCTCCAACCGACATGAGAAACTTCTTGGGTTTAGCAGGCAATTACCGTAGATTTGTTGAAGGATATTTTCTATATCCTCACCATTGACTAGACCAACTCAGAAAAAGGTCAGGTTTCAATGGTCTGATGAATGTGAGAAGAGTTTTCAAGAGTTGAAAACAAGGTTAACTACTGCTCTAGTGTTGACTTTTCCTAAAGGGATTGATGGATTCATAATTTATTGTGATGCCTCAAGAGTGAGATTGTGGTGTGTATTGATGTAGAAAGGAAAGGTTGTCGCTTATGCTTTCAGGAAACTTAAAGTCCATGAGAGGAATTATTCAACCCATGATCTCGAGTTTGCAGTGGTGGTATTTGCACTTAATATTTTGCGCTACTACTTGTATGGAGTGCATGTAAATGTGTTCACTAATCATAAGAGCTTGCATATGTATTCAGCCTAAAAGAGTTCAACTTGAGGCAAAGGAGTATGCTAAAATTGCTCAAGGACTATGACATGATAATCCTCTACCACCCAGGTAAAGCTAACATTGTTGCTGATACTCTTAGTAGGTTATCTATAGGGAGCACCGCCCATGTAGAGGGGGAGAATAAAGAGTTGGCCAAAGAGGTTCATAGACTAGCACGATTGGGAATTCAATTATATGAATCTGGCAAAGGTGGAGTTCTTGTGCATAACGGGTCTGCATCATCTCTAGTAGTGGAGGTGAAAGAAAATCAAGACCAAGATCCTACCTTACTGCAATTGAAGGTAGATGCGTATAAGAAAAATGTGATGGCTTTCGCCAAAGGGGGAGATGGAATATTGAGATATTAGGGTAGATTCTGTATTCCAGATGTTGATAATATTGGAGGAAGGTTCATGGAAGAAGCCCATAATTCCAAGTATTCCATTAATCAAGGGTCACCTAAAATGTACCATAACTTAGAGAAGTTTATTGGTGGAGTGGGATGAAAAGAGACATCGTCGAGTTTGTTTCAAAGTGCTCAAATTGCCAAAATGTTAAGGTTGAGCATCAAAGGCCATGTGGAGTAGCTCAAAACTTTGAGATTCTAGAATGGAAGTGGGAGATAATCAACATGAACTTCGTCATAGGCCTACCGAGGTCTTCAAGATAGCATGATTCGATTTGGGTGATACTTGACAGGATGACTAAATTTGTGCACTTTTTGGCAGTAAAGGTGACTGACACAACTGAGGATTATGCCCAACTATACATTAGAGAGATTGTTAGACTACATGGAGTCCCCTTGTCCATTATCTCAGATAGAGGACCCTAGTTCACTGCTCCGTTTTGAAGATCCTTTCAGAAAGGCTTAGGTTCAAAGGTGAATCTTAGCATTATTTTTCACCCACAGACTGATGGTCAGGCGGAATGCACTATTCAGACCTTTGAGGATATGTTGAGAACTTGTGTCATTGAAGTCAAGGGTAATTAGGATGACCATTTGCCTCTTATTGAGTTTCCCTACAAGAATAAGTTTTATTCAACTATTTAAATGGCTCCATATGAGGCACTCTATGGGAGAAGGTGTAGATCATCAATTGGTTGGTTTGAAGTGGGTGAGGCAGAGTTGATCGGGCCATATTTGGTTCACCAAGCCATGGAGATGGTGAAAATCATATGAGAAATATTGAAGACTACACAGAGTCGACAAATATCCTATACCAATGTTAGGAGAAGAGATTCAGAGTTTGATATTAGCGATTGGGTGTATCTAGAAGTGTCATCTATGAAGGGTGTAATGCGATTTTGGAAGAAAGGGAAGTTAAGTATGAGGTATATTATTTCTTACCATATTTTTAAGAGAGTGGGTAATGTAACCTATGAGTTAGAGTTACCACCAGAGTTAGCGACCATCCATCCGGTCTTCCACATTTTCATACTTAAGAAGTGTTTGGGAGATTCGCAGTTGGTTGTGCCCATTGAGAGTATTGGATTGAAGGACAATTTGAGTTATGAAGAAATCTCCATTCAAAGCCTTGATCTTCAGGTTCGCAAGTAGAGGACCAAAGAGATTACATCTGTCAAAGTGTTGTGGAGAACTTAATTTGTAGAAGAAGCTACTTGAGAGGCTGAAGAGGATATGAAGGCCAAGTACTATCACTTGTTCCTACCTACTAATGATGAGAGAGTTGATAGTAATGATTCCTTCCTAATCCTTGAGTTTTCCTTTATTCTGAGTTTGACCAAAAATAGTATCTTAGTGTCCGATTGATGATTGAGTTGATCTGTTTACTGTTTATTTGCCTAATTACCTAATTGCTAGATTGCATTAGTGATTCATGAGTTGTTTGATTGTTAGAGTCTTGGATAGGATTCCTGTCTAGTCTAGGTTTCTAGATCTCTTATCATTCGAGGATAAATGATACCAAGAGGGAGCTAATGTAACACCCTAGAAATTTTAGAGGTGAAATAGGTCCTCAGACCTGGTTCTACAAGAGGGGTTATGAGTTGCGGGCTGGGGTACGACTCATGGACCAGGTCGTAAGAGGTGTTCCAGAGTTGGAAAATTTTTGCTAAGTATAGAAGAGAGTCCATGAGAGAAAATACGAGTCGTAACCTATTCTTCGACCCATCTGTCAATCAGTAGAATGAGATCTAGAAATTCATAATCTTGGTCTAATTTCCACAAGAGGGAACATGACCTGTAACCTGTTCCATGGCCCGTCTGACAAGTCCTAGAATGAGATCTAAAAATCCATAATTTTGGTCTGATTTCCATGATAGAGGACCATGACTTAAACCTGTTTCACGAGCTGTAAAAAGGGTTTCATGGTCCACTTTGTATAGTTCTCTGGAAGGGTAATTCTGTCTTTTTTCATCATTTTTAATTAAAATCCATGACGTTTTTGACTTGTTTTAGACCCCTTATCAGTACCCTAAGGGTACTACTCCTGAGAAACACATAGAAAATCTAGAGAGCATCGAGGAAGGGGAGAAAGCTAGGGTTTCAAGTACGTGAATAGAGATTCTTTGAGAGTTTACTGTTCTTCGAAATTCCCAGGTATATAAGGCTAAACTAAAACATGGTATAGTTCTTCCACGTTCCCCTACCAATGATGATAGTAATATTCGAATGTGTTGAGTCTCCAAGCATAATTCTTTGAATGTTTCTTGTAAATTGTATACAATCTATGTATTTTCATATGTTGAAGATCACCACAAACTTGATTTGCTTAATAAATACTTTTACATGACTTATTTCGCAAATCCTACATATTACTTAATAAAAGATTTCATGAATGAACCTAGGGATTGAGTTTAGAGTCTTGATTTGAGAATGTTGAATGTGATTATGATGTGAGCATGATGACAGGTTGATAGAACTTAATGATCCTATGAGTCTTTGAATTTGAACTTTAAGATTTTCCTAAATTGAAAGATTGACTTGATAAAATTGATAATCTAAAATAGTCCATTAAGAGACTCACTGATTTGTTGATTGGATTTGATTGATGTTTTATGAGCACTGAATCTTGAGAGGTGTATCGAGCACCGATTTGAGTGAGAGTAAGTCCAATCTGAACTCTATAACTACGCCGCCAAATATAGGAGAGGATTGGAACCGTTAAGTCGGATATTTTCTCTTGATAGGTCCCTGAAAGAATAGATGACTCGTTTGATTTGATCTTATCCATTGTGGTCAATTCGCTCTTTACCCTGGAAAGTATTGAGCGGTTGTGGCAACATCAATGAAATTGTTGTACAATCACTAGCTCATAAGTGATCATTGTAAGATAAGAGAAACTCTTAGATAGCTCCCACACTGATAGTACTCTGATTGGATTGATTTGAATGATTGGATTATCTATGATTGGTCATTATCTATTCTTTATTCTTTTTTTAGACTTGTGACACTTTGATTGAGTATTTCTGTGTTGATTATTGTACTATCTTTATCTGTTTCATTCAACTATTTTACATACTAGTATATTCCATGTAACAACATCCATTTGGGCCTGCATCGTTAATGATTTAGATACAAGTATTAGATATTACCAACAAGCACACCGTTAAGGATCTGTTGTAGTCCGCTGATTTTGTGAGTCCTCCCTTGATTCCAGAGGATAGTCATTTATATTTTCATCTAGCTTGAGTTAGTACTTATTTTGTTTGATTAGGGTAGCCATGGTCTGTCATGGTACCATCTAGACAGTTTAGATAGAGGTTTCATATACTAGATTTGGGATTGATGATTTGGATATATTGTCTACTAGTTCTTTCATACTACATCATTGAATTGTTTTCTTTACATTTAATTGAGATTTTTCACCTTTCATTTATTTAGTATTCCACAAATTCATTAAGTTATGATTTAATAAAGGTGATGAGGCCAAACGGTTCACTTGGGGACTAAAAATAGTCTATGAGAGTCAGCCACCTCTAGAGTACCCTCCCGTGGCGTGACATATTTACTCAAATTTTTTCTATTATAAGAGTTTGAAAATAATGTAATTTTTGCAGGCAAATACAGATTATACGTAACTCTTGATGAAAATAAAATTTTTGACTAGACAAGCACATTGCTATCCAAATTTAAAATCCATTTATACACCAGTACCAACATTTATTGTATGACATCTATGAAAATAACCTAAAGAATAGAAGGAAGACATATTTTAAAGTCTAGATTTCAAATTTAATATTGACTTATGGAGCCTGATGAAGATTTTATATTTCAGGTTACAATATTATCCTACCGATGACCAAATATTATTCATAAGCTGAAGAATTATAAGTCCAAACTTTATCATTTGGCAGTTAATTATCAATCATCAGAGAGGAATATTAAAGTGTAACACAGATAGAGCCTTGAGAGGTAATTCAGGCAAGAATTTATACTATAAAGTTAGTATCATCATAATATTAAAACTTGAAAGGAGGTTTATGAAATTATCCTTTTAAATTTTTAATTGTAATGACTTAGTAGATTAAATTAATCTAAAATTCTCATTGGGTGCAAGTCACTCGATTCTCCTACTCAAAAAAATCTTTAAAAAAACAAAAACTTGACAATTATTTTAAATCAGTGTCAATGAGCAGCACGGAAGAATTTAACTAATTTATTGAGAAAAAATAGTTTTCAGTTTCAGAATAGAACTATTCGAGAAAAATGATAAATGAAAGAAAAATGATAAACACAAATTTAAAAAGCCAAAGTAGTTTGTACATTCTACTTCTCTATATACAACGAAAGTTGATAAAAATGTACCTAAAATTTTATTGCTGCAAAAAAAAAGTGTTGAAAATTTTCTGCTTGATGATTATACAAATTATGCAGAACTAACTAGGATCTTTCCCTCTACAAGCCAAGATCAGTTGAAACTTAAAAAACTACTCCCTATTTCGAGTTGCTACAAAAGTAAACTACACGTCGTCTATCATGCTAACTAAAAATTATTTTTCTAGATTCGTGTTAATCTTCAAACTAGTACCAGTAAGGAAGGAGGAATGCAAAAACTCCAGCAATCAAACTCTTTATCTATTCTACAAGGATTCAAAGTATTCTTTACTTTTTTTTTTTAACTTTGTGTACCACCATATGACAAATCTCAAAAAAATACACACCCATTTCATAAAAAATTATCTAATTAAGAACGAACTAACATCAAAATGTGTCCTTGTATATTCAATCAAGTTTCCCCTTCTAATGAAGAAATGATATGGTCATTAGCCTTCCGAAGATCTAGACTTGAGTATAATATAATCACAGGAGTTAGTAAGAAATCAATACAAGCCCAAAGAAAAACTA
>JBCEWC010019409.1:0-11432 GCA_038996855.1 Solanum aculeatissimum
ATTATTTTTAATATTATAAACTTGGGGTGCTTAAATATAAATGTGAGTTGGTGTGGTGTTGTGACACTTGAATTGAAGAATGTGGTTAAGTGATGAGCATTCTATATTGAGATATATTATTGTGGTTGGTGATTTAAGTGAATTTGTTTGTGGACTTCATCTCATGTTCATCCATTCTATGTCACACATACTTTCATTGGTTCTGATGGTAAATATAAGGGAGATAGTGATAATTGGGGCCGAGGTCTTTACCGGTCGAGATGTGATATCGAGGTCATTGTCGGCGATATTGTGATACTGTGATGCCGAGGTCATTGCCGGCGATATTGTGATACGGAGACCGAGGTCATTGCCGGCGATTATTGCATAAGCATGTATCTCATCCTTGCATATTCTTGTGTGGCATGCTGTTATTCCTATAATTAATTGTGTCATCACTTGTGAGTTGTGGCTTGTGATTTAGAATTGTGATATGGTGATAAACTATCTTTATTGTGTATTATGTGTTGTTGGGATGGGTTGATTTTCTGTGCAAGTTATGGTTGTGGAGGTCGGTTGGGATGAAAGGAGCTTGTGTATTCTATTAGAGTTATTTTGTTTTGTTAGTTGACTTGCTGGGTACCGCTTTGTTTTTGGTACTCACCCCCTTGCTTATACACTTGTGTAGGTTCTGAGCCCGGATAGTGAGTAGTACTTTTCTTGATCATCCGAGGCTTCCCAGGAGATTTAGAGAGGTAGCTGTTGTCATCTAGCTGACTCTCTTGTCCCTATTTTTTTCTGCTTTGTTCTATTCGAGAAGAAAGACAGTTCAGACTTGTAATTTTTTTTCTATATTGCTAGTGGCTTGTACACGTGACAACCAATCCTTGGGTGGTGTTTAAGTTCGTGAAGATTTTTATAATAGCTATCTACTTTATTTAGTACTTCCGCACATTATTTCTATTTTCGTTGGGTAAGACTGACTTGTTCTGAGGGAATTGAGCAAGTGCCATCACGCTCATTTTTGGGGCGTGACAGAAATAGTTAGAGTTCATTTAAATCTCTTCAACCATGAATTTCTACTTTTAAGCTAATCAATTTATTTTTTCTTTTTTTGAAATTCTAATATTTTTATATTTGAATACTCATAATCTTTCAAATAATAAAATAATTATTAGAAAATAAATTAACTTTGTCCTATAGCTTTTTAATAGCTTGTCACTTGAATTAACCACATTACAAACTACTCTCATTTATTATATAATAAAATATATAAATGAGTTCTATATCAATCATTATAAATTCTTTTATATTTTTTAGCTATATATATATATTTTAAATTTTATAACAATAAAAAATTAAATTAGATATAAATAAACGAATAGACAACACCAACAAATGTTGAAGCCCAGACTATTATTGAAATTCTACTTTTATTTTATACTCAAAAATCATTAAAATATATCTCATAAAAAATAAAATTATTCCAAACTTTAAAGATAAAAAAAATTCATCAACATTTCTATCCTTAAATATTGATATTTACATTGATTGTAAATAATTTTTAAGAGTTAGAACTATATTTTTACCTTTCGTTCTTGATGACATGTGCAAACTAGTATTAACATCATTCATCAAATCAAAACTGCAAATCCTGAAATATAAAATAAGAGTTAAAATTTGATAAAAATAAATCTACAGTTCTTATTGCTAAATATTTATATTGAAAATTTGATAAAGATTAATAGAGTTAGTGATTATAAAGAGAGAGAGGGGTAAAAGTCTTAACAATATTTTATAGGAAAAATGGTAAAAAAATGTCCTTAAACTATATGAAAGGAACAAAAATGTCCTTCATTTATAGTTTTGGTTAAAAAATGTCCTTACTGCCAATACTTTGGTCCAAAAATGCACTTATTGTAATTTAATGGGTCAAAAATGCTCTTTTCAAGATAAATTTATTATTTATTTTATTTTTTTACACATTATTTTTCTAATAATAATTTTTAATTAGCAAATATTTATCCTACTTCAATTCGAGAGAGAAAAATAAAAAAATATTATTTTTGCTTTGTTATAATTACTATTTTATCGTTATCTAAATAAAATTAATGTTGGGTTTACTATGATCTTATATTTATGACATATAGTATTTGTTACAGTGTACAATATTTTATTTTTATTGATAAATGAGATTAAGAAAAAAAATATTTTCTTGCACTTTTATTAGTTAATGTGATTTTAAAAAAAAATAAAACAAGAAAAGAATTCTTTAAAAATAATATTTTTATTAGGATCACATATGTTTAAAAATATTTTTTTATTAGGATCACATATACATACATATATATATATATACACACACTATATTAAAAGTGTGAAAACCCTTAGAAATATTGTTTGAACTTTTTGCCCTTCGTTAAGAGACTCTTCTTTAGACAAAATCGTGTTTTCACTATTTTTTTTAATTATTATATTATTATTTTAATAATATTAAATGTTAAATATAATAAAAATTAAATGGAGAAGAGTTCCTTATTATGGTTAAATTCCTACACAAAGAATCTTTTTTCAACTAAAATAGACTTCATCTAAAAAAAATAAACTTTCAAATAATAATTAAAAAACTCTGTTTTAGATAAAAATATTTTTTCCCATTTTTAAAATTTGTATTCATATTTATTATAAATATTTAAAATTAAAGAGTCCATATATATATGATAAGAAGAATATATATTATGATAAGCAGTATTAAAGAATTAATGATTAAAATTTAAAAAGTATTAAAATATTCACATCAGCATTTACTAGAACTAATAAGAAAAAGATTGTTGAAAATATACCTTCAGATGAAGAATTTAAATTGTAATAGACTGTAATTTTATTTAAACGAAATTTCTCCTGCTCAAATACAAAGTTAATACCCCAAATTTGAGTCAACATGCAATACCCATGTCATGGACAGAAAATAACTCTTTTCGTTAACTATATAAAGACTAGCAAATATCAGGTTGAGATTTTAAGTACTCCTATTATTTTAGTTTGTCTGGTTTAGCTTTTTAATGTGATGTATATTTGGTTTAGAGTTTCAGTGTATTAATTTATATTTATAGTGAATATAAGTTGAACTTTACGAAAAATATTCAATGTGTTTGTAGTAATATTATTTCGGGATTCTCTTTTGCTATTAAATTTGAATTGCTTCTTTTCTTGATCTACTTTGTTGTGATAATTTTTTTCTTGAGATGAAAATTGATCGAAAAAGACTTTCAGTACCTTTTAAGGTAGAGTAAAATTTGTGTAAGCTTTATCTTCCTAAAATTTCACTTGTGAAACTATACTAGGCCTTATTTATTCCTTTTTGTTAAGAATAAAACGTTTGAATTTGTATAGATATTGAATATAAGATGAGTATCAAGATTTAAAGAATTGAATCTGAATATTCATTTGAATGTTGAGATGTTGCATTAAGATTTGAATATTAAATAGTTAAGACAATTTGTTTTCTCAACATTTGAATGTATAAAATTTGTCTTTCTTTTAAAAAATAAAATTTAATAAAATAGTAATTTATTTAAATATTATAAAAATTTTATATGAAAATTGGTGATAATAATGACTAATGAAAGAGATTGTGTGTGTCGTGGTTGATAGTAGTGATTAACCGTGGTTGTTGATGATAGTGATTGAAAATTATACGGGATGATATTAAGAGCTACTGATGGTGGTGAATGATGATCGTGATTAATGATACATATTGTTAACTAATAGTGACAATTATCGATAATGATGTGTAAATATAATAATAGTTGGTGCTAATGATTGCAACTGATCAAAATTGATTTTGGTTATTTGCGGCAGTGATTGTTATGGTTGAACTGAGGATGATGGTTGTGGATGATAGGTTGTGGTGATTGTAATTATAGTGGGTAAAAAGTAGATGGGGTAAACAATAAATTGTCATCTTTATACAAATTATTAAATAGACATTTTAATGATATTAAGACTTTTTATATATCTTAATTATTCAAACCCATTAATTGATTATAAATAAGAAAAAATAAATGTCTTCAATAATTAAGATCGAGATGATTAATATTAACGTTGAAAACAAATAGACTTAATGATTGAGAGCTGAATAATAGGCAGGAAAAGAACGCCAATGTCCTTTTGGTTGTTATAGTCTATTGATTTTGTGCTTAATTGTCTAATAGATATTTGATCATGACTAATATGCATTGTGGTACAGTGATGGAATCGCTCCATCTATAATCAAAGGTCTCAAATTTGAGTCCTGGGTATAGAAAAAAATTCTATTTTGAGCGCCATCCTCAGAATGATAAAATTAGTCGGGACTCCAATGCACATACCAAATACTAATAGAAAATAAAAAGAGTTTGATCATGAATTTTACATCACGACACTCTATTATGAACTTTGGAACATGAATTTTTTTAGTACTCTTGATAAATTTAACTGGCAAATGAATTTATATTGATTTTTATTCAACAAATTTATACAATATTTGTAGGAATCATTCTCAAACAAATTGTCATATATTAATGGTTTAAAAAAATAAAAATTAAATCAATAAAAGACCAAATATTGCTACAAAGTACTAGCACATAAAGTATACTAGGAGATGTCTTTGTAGTATATATTGTGTGTATCATTCCAAATGTTAATCTGTTCTAATGAAAAGACGCTAGAGTTCTCCTAAAGAAACCAAATGGTTTCTCATGTTCCTTTCATAATGGAGAAGCTAATATTTTTTATCAATTAAAATCAACCAACTCATTTTCATTAGTCATACAAGGATAATATATGAAGGTTTTAATCGTGCTAATTACTACATAAGATAATGGTCCTCTCCTCTCAATTTAGTTAGATATATATATATTGTTTATTAAATTTGTATATATTTATGTACTGATCTTCTAATATTTTCTCGAAAGAAGACTGAGTTAATTGTAGCGTAAAAATATAGCTTGATTAGTTTTGGTATGTCGACCTGCTGCCTGCTTGAGCAACTTTAATTATCATGATTAGTAACATTTTTTAACATTAAAAATAAGATAAACAAATTGCAACAGAAGAACCATAAAAAATTATGGATATACCCTCAAGCCGCTCAAGCAGGCATGTCGACCTGCTGCCTGTTTGAGCAACTCTAATTATCATGGTTAGTAGCATTTTTTAATACTAAAAATAAGACAGACAAATTACAACGAAAGAATCATAAAAATTATGAATGTGCCCTCAAGTTGCTCAAGAAGGCATGTCGACTTGTTGCCTGCTTGAGCAGCCGAAACTGCCTCTTATATATAAGTAATGTTTCTTTATAAAATTTCTTATTCAAATGACTAGCATGATGAGTCAGAATTAAGTAGTCTTTCTAAATTATGTTTGTTAAATAATGTTTTTCTCATTAGTTCAATTTACGTCTGTCGTTATATTTGCAACAAATCAATTTTTTCATTTTTTTAAACAAGTATTAGCATCCACTCCATCTCAAAATTGGTAACACTCCAACTCACACTTATTAAACCTATTTCATTAATCTTTCATGTAAAATTTGTTAGTCGATTCAGACAATAAGAATTTCCTGAATCGTCATACACGTGAAATTTTAATCATCCATCTTAGTAGGTAGAGGTGTTATTCAATAGAGTAAGTAAATCATGATACACCACGTGCAACGCACGTACCGTAAAACTAGTACTATATTAAAAACGTGAAGACTCTTAGAAATGTTGATTGAACTTTTTACCCTTCATTAAAATACTTTGCTTTAGACAAAATCGTCTTTTCATCATTTTTAAAAAAATTATGATTTAATTATATTTATAATATTAACTTTTAAAATATATGGAAAGAAGTGATAAAATAAGGACTTCTAGCCGTGAAAAGACTCTTAAATCTTCCTTATTTGATAGACTTCTACTTCTTCCTTATTTGAATCAAGAAAATACCCAAGCTAAGAATTTTTTTAATTTACCATGGGTTCTAATTAATGATAGAATCTCTTTATATATAGGACGTTTATAAATAAATAATTTATCAAAATTAGTGAATTATATATCTTTTTATAAATTCATAATTAAATTAAATTTTTCTTTGTAATATTTGTTATCAAATGAGGTACATGTTTTGATCACGCGCAAAGCGCGTACAGCAAGACTAGTATATATATATATATATATATATATATATATATATATATTTAGAGAAAGAACATTTCTGACCCATTTGGTAACAATAAGGGCCTTTTTGGATCAAAGTATTAAATAACAATTAATGTTGAGTTTACTATGATCTTATATTTATGACATATATTATTTGTTACAGTGTACAATGTTCTATTTTAATTGATAAAATGAGATTAAGGAAAAAAATATTTTCTTGCATTTTTGTTAGTTAACGTGATATTAAAAAAAATAAGAAAATGATTCTTTAAGAATAATATTTTTATTAGGATCACAATATGTTTAAAAAGAAAAAAAAATATATATATATAGAGAAGGATATTTCTGACCCATTTGATAACAATAAGAACATTTTTGGACCAAAGTATCAATGACAAGGATATTTTTGGACCAAAGTATAAATCAAAAACATATTTGTTCCTTTAGTTTAAGGACATGTTTGACTCTTTTCCCTATTTTATATGTTATTAAAACAGTATATATAAGAGGTCAAATATTCATTTCAATTCAAATATTTTACCACATGTTTAAAATTTAAAATTTTATTTTTGAATTCAAAAGATTAGGTAAGGGTTGATTTGATTTGAATTTCCATTTTTTTTGAGTAAATTATTATTATTATATTTAAATTAAATATTAATTGAGTGATTTTTTTTCTCTAAAAGTCTTGTAGTAATCTTGGGTTGCTACCATCATCATCACCATCAACAGTATCATCATCATAATCATTTTTGAAAATATAAGTTTATGAATATGAAGAGTTCATCTAAAACTCTTCAGCCATGGGTTTCTATTTTTAAGCTATATATTGATTTTTTTTATGAAAGTCTAATATTTTTAAATTCAAAAATTTAATTTTTTTTTAATTAAAGTGTTTTACTATAAAAATAAATTAACTTTATCTTAAAATTGTCAAGTCACTTTTTCATAGTTTGTCACTTGATTTAACCACATGTAAACTTTTCTCCTTTATTATATATATAGATATTATATTTGTGACAATTATGTAATTGTAATATAATTAGGAAAATAAATTATCGTAGTTCAATTTGGACCAAAAAAAAGGGAAGTCCTAGGGAGACTATTAATTCTAGGGATGTGACATTTTGAATATTGGTGAAAATAATTTACATCTTTAAATTATGATTTAAAAATCAAACTTCCCCTCAAGTTTGGGAAATAATTATTCTATCCCTTTTATTCTATGCAAATTCTATTTTTCCCTTACTTATTTTAATCCCCCATCTAGATAATATATTTTTATATTATACTAGTTTAGTGTACGTGCTCTGCACGTATGTGTCGTGTCAGTCTAAAAATTATATATAAATAGTATTTTCTATTAAAATAAATATAATATTCATATAAACAAAATTAAATAAAAACTACTAATTTGATGCAATGGTTTAATCTATTATGAATGAGTAAAGATGAGAAAATAAATTCAATTACTTATAATATAGAGATATGTTAATAATTTATGAATGCATAAAGTAATAATTTGGAGTTGAATAATATAGAGATATGTTAATAGTTTATGAATATATAAAGTAATAATTTGGAGTTGAATAGTTATGAGTTAAATAATTAATTGATTAAAATTTAATTTTAAAAAAGATTCCTAAATATAAAAGGAGTAGTTTAATATTTTCATCGTAATTTTAATTACTCTTTTTCTTTTTAAATTTGCTATATTACATACTTTTATTAACAAAATATTTGATGATCAAACTTTTAGTTAATTTCACAGTATTGAATATTAAAAAAATAATATTTTTCCTTTTTCCTTCATAGCCTAGACAATTATTTATATAGAATAGTCTTAAATCAAGAATGAATTCTAAACATAAATAAATTCTAATTCAAAAGTGAATCCTAAAACTAAATAAATAAAAAATAAAATAAAATAATAAATTAAGAAAAATAGCAAAAATACGATTTTTATCTAAAACAAAGTATTTTAATGAAGGACAAAAAATTCAAACAATATTTTCAAGGGCTTTCATGCTTTTAATATAGTATAGATGTAATATATTTTACTTTTTAACCATTGTAGTTATATAGAGACAAGTTTAGTGTACGTGTGTTGCAAGTGTGTTACGTCAACATTATTAAATTGAATATTATAAATATTTAAAAATCCTTAATGTTGTCATAAGAGTATCTATATTTTTTAATTATTCATCCGATGCTCAGAACTCCCATTGAATTAACTAATTCAAATTCGGACTTGAGAGACCTCATTCGGGAATAACACTCTCTACCAAGTTTTTTTTTTCATACCTAGCCTACACAATTCTAAGTAAATGGAACAATAATGGATGACCCTAAACATACATTTAATTTAAATATAATGTAAAGAGTATATTTTATGAATAATTTGTATAGTTCTATTTATTTTATTTGGAATCAAAATGATCATATTTTGTTAAAAAAAGGTAATTTGAAAAATTATATTTCATTAAATATTTTTGAAATACACTTTTTTTCATGATTCTTTAAAACATATTGTCAAATAACATAATTTAAAGAATTTAAACTTTGATTTTTCAGGAATATGAGAATAAAAAGACAAGTCTTTCAATTTCTTTGAGAGTAATAGTACTTAGAATTAATAAGTTGTTATTCAAATAATAAAGAAAAAAATCTCGAAGTGATTCATCCTATTGTACTTAAGAGTTAAAAAACAAAACTTTAGATTCTCTTATTATTACAAATAATTTGAAGAGTATTGCTCATCTCCATAAATGAACAAATAGTTGCGTTTTTTGTCTATCAACTTAGACAAAAAAAATCTACAAATAAAGGTCGATTAATTATGAAGTACTGAAAATATAGATAATTTTCATAAGTAAAAGAAAAAAGATAACAAAACTAACCAGTGCAACTTTTTACCAACTATGTCTTTGTTGAGACGCCTAAAATCCCTTTAATATTTTAAATTTTACTATATATTTTTGAACCTTTAATTATTAATTCTACCTAATATCTCATGCTCTATATTTTTCTCTTGCCATATACTTTAGGATTCCTTAATTTTAAATATTATAAGAAAATAAAACAATAGTTTGAGAAGAAAATTGTAAATGATAATTTTATTTGTTGTATTATGTGTGTATCACATTAATTAATAACAAATATATATGTATATATATATAAAATTAGTAAATTAGTGTGTGTACAATATATTATTAAATATAAAACTTTTAAAAATTAACATTAATAAAAATGATTGTGGTAAAACGAAAAAAGACAACTTGAAGTTGCACCGAAAGAAAATTGAAAGTCATCTGCCAAGAGTCTTTACATTGTACTTAATATATAAACATTGATATACTTAACTCAGATTTAACTATTTCATCTAACTTGACTTTCGTAAATAATAGGGTTACATTAAAAATACTAATGGAGAATGACATTTCTTAAAATAATTAAAAATAAAAATGATAGAATGTAAAAGAAAATATCATTTTTTTATCTTGTCTAATAACAAATAACTTAAGCATATAAAAAACTTCATATATTTTGATGAGAGAAAACCTTATAACTCTTACCATATAATTTTCTCTTATCATATTGTCACGCCCCGAGAGGGAGCCCTTGGTTTGGCTGGCACTTGAAGAACCATTGGTGATTCTCCAAGAGAATCATCTGGCCTCATCGTTATATCATACTCAATAGCGGAAGAATACTTAGAAGTGCCATCATTTTAGATAAAAATTATATTATAATAATAGTTTCCAATGATCAAGTTTGGAAAATAAATAACAATCGATAATTCTCTACTCAATATTTATGAAGCCTTTATTTGATAGTCTAGATAGTACCATGACAGGCCATGACTACCCCAATAAAAGAAACAAAAAAAAAACTCAATTAAAACTAAAAGGGCTCCTTCAAGTAGCAAGGAGGGCTCACAAATCTGGAATCAAGAAGCTAGACCTCAACGGTGCGCTGGCTAAAGTCCCCTATCACCTGTATTTGCATCATTAACGATGCAAGCCCAAATAGACGTCAGTACATGAAATATATTGGTATGTAAAATGACTAAAGGAAACAAGTAAAGCTCAACTCAAATTAGTCAACTCAACTTAGAAATCAACTCATCAACTCATAACTCAATTCAATGAATATACAAGTTCAAAGTTTAGAATCATGCTTTGAAAATAGACTCAGTGTTATGCAACTCAGTTTAAAAAATTATATGCTCAATCAAGTGTTGCTTAGGAGTTTCTCTTAATTGAAATCCAATCCCACCACCTTTAGTTTGGTGATGCACAACGAAGGCGACGTCGTTGTCACGTCCGTCCTAAACTTGAGGGACATGAGTCGCCTGAATTAACGGTGCAACTATCCTACACTGACAACGTAGTTTATGGGTTAGAGTAGTTACCTACTCACTCCCATATCGGTGCTCAATACTTCTCCCATGAATAAAACATGCTCATACCAATCAACTCAAATCTCATCTTTTTGGATTTTCTCCAATCAACTAAACTCAATCACTCAACAACTCAATCAATCCGGATCATCAATCATGCATGAAATCAAGACTCAAACTCAAACTCAAACGGTTATTTAGACTCTACTCGATAATACTCATCACATAATACAAGTAAGATGCTCATCAGATATGCACATGTACAGACAATATGCTCCTCATGCCCAATCACACTCAATTTACTTAACTCAGACAATCACATTCATGATCTCAATCCGATCAATGCAAAAAGGTTATATAGAATGATGCAATTCAAAGTTCACAGTATTGAATGCAAATTTTATACTCCAATTTCATATGACTAGCATGTAACTTATTGACTCAATCATAAATATGCATAAATACTCAAAATAATTGCAAGTAACTCGAAGATTAGGATCATGAAATTTTAATATTCAATCCTTATTCACAAACACAATTCAAGTAGACGAAAGGGCGTGTGGACGAACTCAGTCCAACTCTTTGGGAAGCCTTACATAAGCCATTATCACAACATGACAACATAATCATAAATCAAGTGGAAGTAGCATCATAATACATAGCCAAATATCCAATATACAAGTTAAACGTACAATAGTAAGATTTGTCCAAACATGCCTATACATAGAGGAGCGGGGCCTCGACAAGCTTGAGGCTCACCCTCAAATCAAAGAAAGTAAATACATGAAGTAAAAAGGTAGATAGATGGTGGCTATTGCCCTTGAACAATAGGGCTCACCACTACAAGTCTTCAATAGAGAATCAAG
>JBCEWC010019410.1:0-11432 GCA_038996855.1 Solanum aculeatissimum
TCAATATACAATGATGTTCAATCGGTTACTCCTTTTAGTAAAACATACAGTTATAGGCTCATGAATTCATGTCCAAGAAAATCACCAACTATACTATTGTAACACCCCAAAATTTTTCAAGTGAATTAGGTCCTCAGACCTGGTTCTATGAGAGGGTTTACGAGCCATAGATTGGTTTATGGACCGTGGACTAGGTCGTAAAAAGTTGTTCCAAGAGCTGAAAATTTTGGCTATGTATGGAAAGGAGTCTACGAGAAGGAACACGACTCGTGACATGTTCCACAAGCCGTATGTTGAGTTATAAAAAGTTCCAGAAACCAATATTTTAGTTTTTCTTTCCACGAGAGTGAAACACGACCCGTGACCTGTTCCACGACCCGTATAAGAGGTTTTGTATTAAGTTCCAGAAACCAATATTTTAGTTTGATTTTCCACGAGAGTGAACCATGATCCATAACATGTTCCACGACCCGTGAGTCGATTCATATGAAGTTCTAGAAACCAATATTTTGATTTAATTTTCCATGAGAGAGGACCACGATCCATGACCTGTTTCACGGGCCATAAAAAGAGGTTTCATGGTCCACTTTGACAACTTTTCTTGAAAGGTAATTTTGAATCTTCCAACTCATTTTTTATTAAACCCATGACATTTTGGGATCTATTAATGGTCATTATCAGTATCCTAAGGGTCATTCTCCCTCATTTAACACAAACTCTTTGAGAGCAAAACGATTGGAGGAGAAAGGCTAGGCCTTAAAATGTTTCGACGGTGGTCCTTTTATTTGTGATTGTTCTTCAATTCCCAGGTATGTAAGGCTAACTTAAAGCATGGTATGGTTCTCCTATGTGCCCTTACTGATGATGATAATAAGATTTCGAGAGAATTGAGTTTCCATGCATAATTCTTTGTGATAGTTTGATTGTGAATGAATTGAATCCTTATGAAGGTTTTCTTGAGATTTTCCTTATGACTATATATATATATATATATATTCACATGCTTGATGATCATCATGAACTTGTTTTACTGAATATATATTCTATACAAGTTATTGTACAAACCTTGCATGTTTCTTAATAAAAGATTGTGTGAATGAACCTAGGGATTAAGTCTAGAGCCTTTAATTGAGGATAATGGTTGTGATTGTGATTAGGTACGATGATAGGTTGATAGAACTTGATGATCTCGTGATTCTCCATAATTGAACTTTAAAGGTTGGTCTAAATTGATAGATTGAATTGATAGAAATTGATGAGTTAAAAGAGTTTATTAAGGGACTCAACGAGTTGTTGATTGGAGTGGTTGAAGTCTTTTGATCACTGATTCTTAGGAGAAATATCTGGCACTGAGTCGAGTGAGACTAAGTCCAATTCAAACTCCAGAACTATGCTACCAAGCATAAGAGAGGATTGAAATCATTGAGTTGGATGTTTCCTCTTGATAGGTTCTTGAAAGAATAGAGGACTCATTTGATTTGATCTGATCCATTGCAGAACGATTTGTTCTTTTCCCTGGAAAATACTAAATGCTTGTGGCAACATCAATGAGATTATTGTACAATCATTGACTCATAAGTGATTGTTGTCGGATAAGAGAAACTCCCAAATATGTTCCATACTGATTGGATCAGATTGATTATTCATTGTCTACTCTTTACTTTTGTATTAGATTGACCTTTGACATCTTGATTTTAGCTTTTCTAAGTTATTGTTATTCTACCTTATCTGTTTCACTCAACTTTTTTACTTCCCAGTATATTCCATGTACTGGCGCCCATTTAGGCCTGCATCTTTTCATGATATAGAGATAGGTGCTATAGATCATCAACAGGCGCTCCGTTAAAGACCTTCTCCTAATTTCAGCTGATTGGTAAGCCCTCCTTGAGTTCGGGGGATGACTATTATTTCATCTATATTTAGAGTTAGACTTTAGATTTGCTTTTTTTTTATTGGAGGTAGCTATGAACTTGTCATTGAAACCATTGACTAGTTGATAGAGTCTTCATAGACTAGAGTTGATTTGTTGATTGGATATTGATTTGAGCTAGTTCTATTCATACTAGCCCACTTACTTTATTTGATTCTTCGTATATTGAGGTTGTCTACCTTTTATTTTCCTTAAGTCTTCCGTTGATGTGTTATTTATTGCTTAAATGAAGTGATGAGGCCAAGTGGTTTGCTTGGGGACTAGCAGTAGTCTCTGAGTGTCGGCCATGTTTAATGTACCCTCCCAGGGCATGACAAACTTGGTATCAGAGGAAAAAGTTCACGTATCCTAGGGAGTCTATGAAGTCGTGTCTAGTAAAGTCTTGTTTATAGGTGTGTTGTGCACCACACTTTATAAGAAGGAGGCTATGGAACATTAGGAAGGGTTACACATTTTTTCATATTTTGACTCATGCTATAGAGTTAAACTCTATGAAATTTCTCTTCTAATTTGTGCATATGCATTTACAGAAATGCGACCATGCCTCCAAGAAGAGCTGTTAGAGGAAAGGGGAGCCCGACCAGATAGAATATGAACCAACCTGAGCCCCAGAATCAGGATAACCCGACAGGCCAAGTCATCCCTGAACAAGCACCTCAGGCTGACATTTCAAATGCTAAGCTTTACCAGACCATCCAGACTTTTGCCTAGGCTGTGACAACACCGGTTTCTAGATAGGTAGCAGACCGACAGGATGCATAAGACACATCATAGGTTTGAGAGTTCTTAAGAATAAACTTGCCTGAGTTCATCGGCTCTATGCCTAATGAGGATCCTGAGAACTATATTGATGAGCTACAAAAAGTGATCCAGATGATGCATGTGACCGATGCTGATAGGTTTGAGTTGGCTGCCTACCAGCTCAAAGGTGTTGCCAGACTATGGCTTGATTAGTGGAAGAAGGGCAGAGGAAAGGGTGTCCAGTTCTGACTTGGGATGTATTTGAGGATGCTTTTATGGGCAGATATTTCTCGAGGTAGTTGAAAGAGGCCAAGGTGAGAGAGTTCTTGAGTCTGAAATAGGGCTCTATGATAGTGAAGGAGTATGACCTTAAGTTTATAGAGTTGTCTCACTATGCTTCTGAGATGGTTGATGATATGAGAAGCAAAATGGGTTTGCATATTGATGGGTTGAATAAACGGCTAAAGAAAGATGGAAGAGGAGCTATGCTTGTGAGAAACATGGACATAGGCAGGTTAATGATGTATGTGGAGCAATTTGAGCAGGAGAGACAACAAGATAGAGAGGAGATCAGGAATAAGAGGCCTAAAACTTCTAGTCTTGAGCTTGGGAGGAGAGGAAATAGGAGTAGTGGCAAGTTTCAGTCAAGGCCAGTGCCTTCATCTGCCAGTGCACTAGCCCCCAGAAGTTGGAATGAGCAAAACTCTCAAAATATTAGAGCCCAGGGATCTTAGTCGTAGGCTAGTGTGACTCTAGGTTCACAAGTTAAGCCGCGCATGTGGAAAGTGTGGAAAACTACATTTGGGGAGATATCGTGAGGGAGGAGATGTGTGCTACAAGTGTGGCCAAATGGGTCATTTTCAGAGAGATTGTCCAAAGTGGGCTGACAAGGCTTAATCTTCCACACCGGCATCACCAACTAGAGGGAATCAAAAGGGTACTATTTCTAACACAAGTGGGGCTAAATATCGTTTGTATGCCATGGGAACTCACCAAGATTAGAAAGTTACACCAGATGTTGTGACGGGTATGCTTCGAGTCTTTACCTTTGATTTTTATGCATTACTTGATTTGGGTGCCATATTGTTTTTTGTAACTGCTTATGTGGCGACTAGAATTTAGATCCTTCTTGAATGTCTTCTTGAGCCCTTTGATATTTCCACTCCTACTGGTGAGTCTATCATAGCAAAAAGGGTTTATAGAGATTATATAGTGCCCATCTATCATAAGGATACTCTTGTTGATTTGATTGAGTTAGAGATGATTGACTTTGATATGATCCTTGGCATGGATTGGCTTCATGCCTATTATACCTCTGTTGATTATAGAACCTGAATTGTCAAATTCTAGTTTCTGAATGAGCCTATCCTAAAGTGGAAGGTCAATTCTATTGTGCCTAGGGGTAAGTTTCTTTCGTACCTTATGGCCCTATCATCTTGTACGAGTCAAGACATATAATGTTAAATCTCCTACGCTAGAGTTGGTACCGGTTGTGGTGTTTGCACTTAAGATTTTGTGCCACTACTTGTATGGGATGCATGTAGATATGTTTACTAATCATAGGAGTCTACAATATATATTCAGCTAGAAAGAGCTCAACCTGCAACAGAGAAGATGGTTGGAATTGCTTAAAGACTATGACATGAGCATCCTCTACCATCCAGGTAAATCTAACATTGTTTTTGATGCTCTTAGCAGATTGTCAATGGGTAGTACGACTCATGTTGAGGAAAAGAAGAAAGAGTTGGCAAAGGAAGTGCATAGATTGTCATGATTGGGAGTCCAACTTGAGGAGTCTAACGAAGGTGGAGTTGATGTTCAAAATGGGTATGTATCATCTCTTGTAGTAGAGGTGAAGGAAAAGCAAGACCGAGACCCCATCTTGCTACAATTGAAGGCAGATGTGCATAAACAGAAGGTGATGGCTTTCGCCAAAGGGAGAGATAGAGTATTGAGATATCAAGACAAACTGTGTGTTCCAGATATTGATGGTATTCAAGAAAGGATCATGGAAGAATCCCACAACTCTAGGTATTCCCGCTACCCAGGGTCAACTAAGATGTACCACAACTTGAGAGAGGTTTATTTATGGAATAGAATGAAGAGGGGCATTGCTGAGTTTGTTTCTAAGTGACCAAATTGCCAACAAGTTATAGTTGAGCATCAAAGGTCATGTGGAGTAGCTCAAAATTTTGAGATTCCAGGATGGAAATGGGAGATGATCAATATGGAATTTTTTACAGGCTTATCGAGGTCTCTCAGGTAGCATGATTCGATTTGGGTGATAGTTGATAGAATGACTAAATTTGTGCACTTTTTTGTAGTAAAAACGACTGACACAACCAAGGATTATGCCCAACTATACATAAGAGAGATTATTAGACTGCATGGAGGTTGTTTGTCTATTATCTCAGATAGAGGAGCCCAATTCACTGCACAATTTTAGATATCTTTCTAGAAAGTCTTGGGTTCAAAGGTGAATCTTAGCACTGCATTTCATCCACAAACAGATGGTCAGGCAGAGCGCACAATTCAGACCTTAGAGGATATGTTGAGAGCCTGCGTCATTGACTTCAAAGGAAATTGGGATGACCATTTGCCTCTGATTGAGTTCACCTACAACAATAGTTTTCATTCGAGTATTCAGATGGCTCTCTATGAGGCTCTTTATAGGAGTAGATGTACATCAATGATTGGTTGCTTTGAGGTAGTGAACTAGAGTTGGTTGGACCAGACTTGGTTAACCAAGCTATGGATAAAGTGAAGATCATCCGAGAAAGATTGAAGACTACACAGAGTAGACAAAAATCCTACACGACGATAGAAGAAGAGACTTAGAGTTTGAGGTCAACAATTGGGTGTATTTGAAGGTATCACCAATGAAAAGTGTGATACGATTCGGGAAGGAAGGGAAGTTGAGTCCGAGGTACATTGGTCCTTACCAGATTGTGCAAAGGATAGGCAATATGGCTTATGATTTGGAGCTACCACTAGAGTTAGCGGCTATCCATCCGGTCTTCGATATTTTCATGATTAAGAAGTGTTTGGGAGATCCGCAGTTGGTTGTACCTGTTGAGAGTATTAGAGTTAAGGAAAATTTAAGTTATGAAGAAATCCCTGTTCAAATCCTTAATCATCAGGTCCAAAAGTTGAGGACCAAAGAGATTTCATCTGTTAAAGTGCAGTGAAGAAATTAGTTTGTAGAAGAAGCTACGTGGGAAGCTGAAGTAGATATCAAGGCCAAGTACCCCCATTTGTTCCCACCTACAGATGATCAGAGATTGGATGGTAATGATTCCTTCTTAATCTCTTCAGTCTTGTCTTATTCTGAGTTTGACTAACAAAATAGTGTTCGAGAGTCTGATTAATAATTGAATTGATTTGTTGATTGTTTATTTGCCTTGTTACCAAATTAACTAATTACATAAGTGATTGTGAGCTGATTTTATTGTTGGAGTCCATGATAGGACTTGTGCCTTGATTAGGTTCCTAGGTTTCTCGCCATTCGAGGATGAATGATCCCAAAGGGGAAACAATGTAACACCCCAGAACATTTTCAAGAGAAACAGGTCCTCAAACCTTGTTCTATGAGAGAGTTTACGAGCCATAGATTGGTTTATGGCCCGTGGACTAGGTCATAACAAGTTGTACCAATAGCTGAATATTTTTGCTAAGTATGAAAGGGAGTCCACGAGAAGGAACACAAGTCAAGATATGTTCCACGAGCCGTATGTTGAGTCATAAACAGTTCTGAAAACAATTGTTTTGTTTATTTTTCCACGAGAGTGAAACACGACCCATGACCTGTTCCACGGCCCATATGAGAGGTTTCGTATTAAGTTCCAGAAACTAATATTTTGATTTGATTTTCCACAAGAGTGAACCACTACCCGTAACATGTTCCACGACCCGTAAGTTGATACGTATTAAGTTCTAGAAACCAATATTTTGGTTTGATTTTCCACGAGAGAGGACCATGACCCATGACTTATTTCACGGGCCGTAAAAATAGGTTTCGTGGTCCACTTCGATAGCTTTTCTAGAAGGGTAAATTTGACTTTTCCAACTCCTTTTTTAATAAACCCATGATGTTTTGGGATCTATAAAGGGTCCTTATCAGTACCCTAAGGTTAATTCTTCCTCATTCTACACTTAAACTCTTTGAGAGCAAAACGATTGGAGGAGAAAGGCTAGGGCTTCCAAATTTCTGACTGTGGTCCTTTGAATTGTGATTGTTCTTCAATTCCTAGGTATGTAAGGCTAAATTAAAGCATGATATTGTTATTCCATGTGCTCTTACTGATGATGATAATAAGTTTTCGAGAGAATTGAGTTTCTATGCATAAGTCCTTGTGATAGTTTGATTGTGACTTAATTGAATCCTTATGAAGGTTTTCTTGAGAATTTCCTTATGAATTTATATATATATATATTTCACATTCTTAATGATCATCACAAACCTTTTTTAATGAACAAATATATTATATAAGTTATTGTACAAACCCTGCATGTTTCTTAATAAGAGATTACGTGAATGAACCTAGGGATTGAGTCTAGATCCTTTAATTGAGGATAATGATGGTGATTCTAATTGTAATGGAGTACGATGATAGGTTGATAGAACTTGATGGTTCCATGAGTCTTCATAATTAAACCCTAAAGGTTGGTCTAAATAGATAGATTGAATTGAAAAATAAATTGATGAGTTAAAAGAGTTTATTAAGGGACTCAACGAGTTGTTGATTGGAGTGGTTGAGGTTTTATGAGCACTGAGTCTTGGGAGGAGTATCGAGCACCGAGTCTAGTGAGAGTAAGTCCAACTCGAACTCCAGAACTATGCCTCCAAGCGTAGGAGAGGATTGAAATTATTGAGTTGGATGTTTCCTCTTGATAGGTCCCTAAAAGAATAAAGGACTAATTTGATTTGATATGATCCATTGTGGATCGATTCGTTCTTTACCCTTGAAAGTACTGAATGGTTGCAGCAACATCAACAAGATTGTTGTACAATCACTGGCTCATAAGTCATTATTATCGGATAAGAGAAACTCTTGATAGGTTCCATACTGATAGTACTCTGACCTGATTTGATCGGATTGATTTGGATCGTATTGATTGGTCATTGTCTACTCTTTTACTCATGTATTAAATTAACCTTTCAAATCTTAATTTTATCATTTCTGAGTTATTGTTATTCTGCCTTATCTGTTTCACTCAGCTAATTTACATACTAGTATATTCCATGTACTGACACCCATTTGGGCCTGCATCTTTTGATGATGAAGAGACAGGTGCTAGAGATCATCAACATGCTCTCCGTGGAAGATCTTCTCCTTATTTCTGCTGATTGGTGAGTCCTCCTTGAGTAAGGGGGATGACTATTATTTCATCTAGCTTTAGAGTTAGACTTTAGATTTGCTTTTCTATTGATTGGAGGCAGCCATGGACCTTTTACTGGCACCATTTTGCTAGATGATAGAGGCTTCATAGACTAGAGTCGATTCGTTGATTGGATATTGATTTGAGCTAGTTCTACTCATACTAGCCCATTTACATGATTTGATTCTTCGTATATTGAAGTTTTCCACCTTCTATTTTTCTTAAGTCTTCCACTGATGTGTTATTTATTGATTGAATGGATGTGATGAGGCTAAGTGGTTCGCTTGGGGACTAGCAACAATCTCTGAGTGCCGACCACGTCAAGGGTACCATCCTGAGGCGTGACAACTATGATAAATGCCTGATAAAAGACTTTTCAATAGACAAATTGTCATTTACTATCTTTCCCTCATACAATTTTCTTTTAATTATTTTCTAATATTAGGACTTTAAAATTTATTAAAATTCTTATTGGATCTAGGCAATAAATCCTAATATTTAACACTTCTAAACAAATGAAAATCTTACTTTGATAAGAAATATAATATTTTTAAAGTAAGTAAATAATATATATATATATATATATATATATATATATATGTAAACACACACACACACACATATGAACAAATTATTAACAATTTTTTGGTAAGTCCATAATAAACATTATGAATCTTCTAAGTTAATTCTAATTTGAAATTTGATTAGAAAAACTTTTTTGCAACTTCAATTTAGAATTCAAGTTAAGTTTGCCGACTTAAATTTCTATGATGATTTGATTAAAGAATTAGCTTATAATTTAAGTAAGCTATTATATTAAAAAAAATAGTTTATAAGTCCATATAAAGGGTGATGGAAGGACTTCATGCAATTTTATTTTTGGCTTTTTCTAATTGTACATTTTTCATATTTTTATGTAATCACCCTCAAGGTCATTTTGTCCATTATTTAATGTGTTTAGTGTTTAGAGAAATTCTGCAACAACTGCTTGTCTTTTATGAATTGTTGAGATTGATATTTCATGTATTGAACTGTTCATTTGGGTTTTATGCAAGTTTTTCCATTTTGAAACTTCAAAAGTAAAAATATTTGACTTCGGTTTAAACTTTAGGTTGATGATCTTGGAACGCAATCCTTATCGTTTCGTCATGTAATGCCCCTCCAGATCATTTTATTACCACCCGTTTTTTGTTTGTTGGAGCATTTCTATAGTGACCCATCGTTTGTTCTGACTTGTGCCTGGTCGTTCATTAGGATTTTGTGCATTTTTCGTACTTTGAGTCCTTTATAACTTAAAAAGTTGACTTTGGTAAAAAATATGAATAATATTATTTATCATATTTATTGACATAAATGCAACACAAATATGATGTCTCTTTGTCTCAAAACCTAATAAATCACATCCAAACTAACTCTATGGCTCAAGAAGACCAAAACACCCTTGGGACTGCCGCAAATATGATAGAACCACTCTGGGGCCCAAAATAACCTCCTGAACCCAACAAAATCATTAGAAATCCAATTCGAATATCCAAATGAGATTTTTTGACCAAAGTCAAATCTTATTTTATTTTAATTCAAACTTCCAACATAAGACCTAAAATCCAGAAAAAAAACACCAAATCTGATTTCGACAAATCAACTAGACTAACTTTCATATTTCGAAATTGATGGAACTGTTTAATTCTATTTTGAAACTCTAACCCCCAAATGGTACCCAAATCCTTTTTTTTGAACAACTTAAGTATTAAAAACTCGAAAAGACTTACAACCTTAAACTTTTCAATGGAATGGAAAACCGACCACAAAAATGCACCAAGTAAGACTTGGGGCTACTAATGGGAGGGATAAAATAGTAATTTCTTACGAATTTCTAATAAAATGACCTTCAAGATCATTATATCATCCATCACTAAAAAAAAGAGTCTGATGTACCAATTCCCAACTCAGTAGTTTCCCTTCGAAGGGGCCTACTTTCGGGGATATTACCATAAAAATATATAAACAAGAACCGAACTTTTGAACCAAGATGGAGAAATATTTGCATTCCAAGAGTGAGTCCCAATTCATAAACTAACCCATGAACCAACCTAAGTCAACACCCTAAAAAACAGTACATGGTCGCCAAAATGAAATCCCCTTCCCTTTCTTACATAACTATGAAGCCATTTTGACCTATTACCTAGTAAAGCCAAGAGTAAATCTGAACCAACCACCAAATCCTTATCTATATTCCTTCTTCTTTACATGGCTCTCTCATGAAATTAAGTTGTGCCGACCTAATCCTTAGGCCAGGCATACTTATCATAGAAGGATCCAATTTATCTGATCTCAATGAAGAGACAACCAAGCTATCACTTAGTGAACAATATAACCATGCCTACAAAATCTCTAAATAACACCATTAAAATGCTAGATCTGTAATTGTGTATGTAACTGATGCCTAAAAATGGTAAAACTAAGCTCAAAGGTCTTCAAAGTCAATCACATAATTCTAGAACAATCCTCCTCGACAAGATATCTAACACGACTACTAGGAATTTTCCAATCCTTATGATAAATCTCTCACTAGCATTATCGATGAGATTTACACTTGGAGTGTACTAGTATACCCACATTTCTAGATACTCTCATTTGCCTTAACCAAAATATTCTATCTCAAGAACCACTACAACAAATGTGGTGTTCAGTAACGAATTGTTTAGCTGTGGTAAAAACATTGTCACCAAATATGTATTTTTTGTGACAAAAATTAGATTTCGTGCTCAAATGCATGGTTCACATATTTTTTGTGACGAAAAACAAATTTCGTACGAAATGTTTTGTCTAGGAAGCTTTCCCACAAAAAAAATGAATTTGCGCCAAATATTATGTAATTTTAGCCACAAATTTGAGGATATTGGTGACAATCAGCTTCGTTACTAATTTTGTTGACAATTTGTGACAAACCTCTAATGTATGACTCGTGTGTTTTTAATGTCAAAAATAATTTCGTCGAAAATGTTCTTTTTCCAACCAAAAAAATTAAACAGGTGCAATTGTTAGGCAATATTAGCCGCGAATTTGAGGATGTTGGTGACGACCAGTTTCAGTACTAATTTTATTGACATTTTGTGACAAATCATCATTTGTCTCTGATTCGTTTAAGTTTGGATACAAAAATATTTCGTCACTAAAATGAAAAGACCCAAAAATTTCTTAAAAATGTGATTCGGAAGTTACCGGAAATTTGTTTTAGCTATATCTAAAAATCCATTTCGTTTTTCGAAAATCTGACTTCATATTCTTGTTTAGGTGGTCAAATGGAGTGGGAAATGGGTCTAACCCAAATTTTAGAGCAATCGTATCAAAATCCGAAATTTCCAAGTGAAGCCTTTTTCGA
>JBCEWC010019411.1:0-11432 GCA_038996855.1 Solanum aculeatissimum
ATTTTTGAAAAACAAAATGGATTTTTAGATATAGCTAAAACAAGTTTCTGGTAACTTCCGAAGCACATTTTTAGGAAGTTTTTGGGTCGTTTCATGTTCAACTTTCACTCGTTGGCAATTCGGACATTCCGACATGAATTTGGCTATGTCTTTCTTCATGTCATGCTACCAATACAACTCCCTCAAATCTTGATGCATCTTAGTGGATCCCAGATGAATAGAATATTGGGAATTATGAGCTTCATTCATGATAGTCTCCTTTAGGCTGTCAACATTCGGAACACACAACCGGTTTTGGTACCGTAACACACTATCTCTCCCTTGGGAGAAAACCTTAATCTTTCCTCCGGAAACTAATTTCTTTAACTCCACCAAGGAAGGATCTAAGTCTTCCTTTGCCTTAACATCCATCACCACCGAAGACTCGGATCAACCTTGAACAAAAATACTGTCATTTTTTTAGTTGGCCAACCTAACACCCAATCTAGCCAACTGGTGCACATACTTCACAATCTCCTTCTTCCCCTCCTCCACATGCGACACACTTCCCATAGATAGTCTACTAAGGGCATATGCCATAACATTCGCCTTGCCGGGATGTTAAAGGACACTCATGTCATAATCCTTGAGAAGTTTCAACCATCTCCTTTGTCTCAAGTTGAGATCCCTTTAGGTTAACACATATTGTAAACTTTTATAATTTGTGAAGACATACACGTGAACCCCATATAGGTAGTGTCTCCAAATCTTTAGAGCAAACACCACCTCCGCAAATTCAAGATCATGAGTCGAATAGTTTTGCTCATGCACTTTCAATTGTCGAGATGCATAAGCTATCACCTTACCATGTTGCATAAGTACACACCCTAACCCTATCCATGAAGCATCACAATACACCACAAACCCATCTAGCCCATTGGGCAAGGTCAAAACAGGAGCCGATGTGATATAATCCTTCAAAGTCTAAAAAACTCTTTTCACACTCACTTGACCACACAAACTTAGCCTTCATCTGAGTTAACTTGGTCAACGGGGATCCAATAGAGGAAAATCCTTCAACAAACCTCCGATAATAACCGGCCAATCCTTGGAAACTTTGAATATCTGAAGGAGTCAACGGTCTAGGTCAATCCTTCACTTCTTTGATTTTCTTAGGGTCAACCTTAATACCATCACAGGACACCACGTGACCAAGAAAGGAAACTTCTCCCAACCAAAATTCACACTTGCTAAACTTGGCAAACAATTACTTCTCCCTCAAAGTTTGAAACACCAATCTCAAGTGATTCATATGCTCTTGCTCACTCCGAGAGTAAATTAGGATATCATCGATGAAGATCACCATAAAATTGTCAAGGAACGGTTTGAACACCTGATTCATGAGATCCATAAACACTGCCAGAGCATTGGTCAAACCAAATGACATCACCACAAACACAAAGTGCCCGTAACGAGTCCGGAATGCCATCTTTGGGATGTCATATTCCCTTATCTTCAACTGATGGTAACCCGATCGAAGATCTATCTTAGAAAAATGAGTAGCCACTTGGATTTGATCAAACAAGTCATCAATTCTGGGCAATGGGTACTTATTCTTGAAGGACACCTTATTCAACTGTCGATAATCAATACACTTTTGGAGTGAACCGTCCTTCTTCCTCACAAATAACACAGGAGCACCCCAAGGTGAAATACTCGATCCAATATGCCCCTTCTCCAACAAGTCTTTCGACTATTCCTTCAACTCCTTTAGTTTGGCCGGAGCCATACGATAAGGAGGAATGGAAATAGGTTGAGTATCCGGAACGAGATCTATGCCAAAATCCACTTCTCTATCGGGGGGAATATCGGGCAAGTCCTCGGGAAACTTATTAACTACCGAAACCGATTCGAGCATAGGTGACTCACCCTCCATGTTCTTAACTCTTACAATATGGTAGATACACCCCTTACAAATCATTTTTTGGGCTTTGAGGTAGGAAATAAACCGACCCCTAACCACGGAATCATTAATCTTCCATTCCAAAACCGGTTCATTAGAAACTTGAAATTTGACTTGCCTAGTCCTACAATCAACTGAGGAATACGAGGCATGCAACCAATCTATCCTAAGAATAACATCAAAGTCATACATCTGAAGTTCTACAAGAACACCCAGGAATACTTTATGCAAAATAGAAATAGGACAACCCCGATACACATTTCGGGCTATGATGGATTCACCCATGAGAGTGTACACCGAATAAGGTTCCCTTAGAGTTTCAGGTATCAAGCCAAACTTAACAGCCAATAGAGGAGTCATAAAAGATAAATTTATACCGAGATCAAGTAAAGTATAAGCATCAAAATCAAAGATTTTTAACATACCAGTCACGACGTTTGGAGCTTCATCTACCTCTTGTCTGGCATGAAGAGCATAGAACCTGTTGTTTCTGGGAGCACCTGCAATCTAAGCCTTTGGTTTCCCTTGACCATCGGGGGCCTCTTGATCTTTCTTTTCACCCCTTGGACAGTCAGAAATCTTGTGGTCCAAACCCCTACATCCAAAGCAAGCACCGGAAGCCCTCCTATAATCACCCACATAGTTCTTCCCACACTGGTCACAACGGGGAATTCTTAGACCACCCTCAATTTTTAACTTAGGAGGAGGCACCCTTAGGTTATCAAACCTCACATTCGAACCTTGTCCCTATTGGAAACAACTAGATCCACCATCACCCTTAGAGTTGGAGAACCCACCATCATACCCGGCTCTCTTAGAGTTGTTCACCTTTCGTTCCTTTAGCTTTGGACCCTCAATTTGTTCAGCATAGGTCATGCGCCGAGAGATATCATGTCCCTAATGAGCATAGTGGTACGACATTCCTTCACCACCAAGTCTGAAATACCCGAAATGAACTTGTGCATTCTTACATGAGAATCCGCTACTAACATAAGAGCATACTTTGAAAGCTTAGTGAACTTGAGAGAATAGTCTCTCACGGATATGCTACCTTGCTTGAGGTTTATAAATTTAGTCATCTTGGCTTCCCGAAGTTCAAGAGGGAAGAAACGGTCTAGAAAAGAAGACTTGAATTCCATCCAATCGACCTTAACATCCTCCATCCTTTCCACCAACCATTAGTTGTACCACACTTGAGCCACATCCTTCAATTAATAGGTAGCCAATTCAGCCTTCTCCTCAGAACTGACACCCATAATAGTTAACACCTTCGTGAGCTCATCAATGAACTCTTGGTCATCCTAATCACCCTTCAAACCAAAATATTTCAGGGGATTCATCCGGGTAAAGTCCCTCACACCTAGAAGTTGGAGTGCCACCATTCATGGAATTCTTTGGTCGGGCTTGATTAGCCACCACTTGGTCCAACATGGACACCACGTTCCAAAATTCAGTGTGGGTCACTGTCTCCTCCACAAGCTCACGAGGGGCTTGTTCCTCGGGGCAGGAGCATGTCTGGGAAGGGGAGTTCTTTTGGCAGGAATCTTCTGAAAAAGCAAAAACAATACCCTATTTCAAGTAATCTTTCATGACAGCTCACAGCATGACATAAGGGACAATGAAGTGAGAAAATTCCTAAAACGTAATCATAGCCTCTCGCTCAAAGGTATGGCGCGCATCACACCCATGAATAAGACTCTAAGTGACGCGGCATGTTGGATTCCGAGGATCATTTTCAAACCTAGGGCTCTAATACCATCTTTATCACTACCCGAAGCTAGGGCCTAGATATGACACGGCCAAGGAGAACTCAAAAGTACTTGATCAAGCCATCATTGTATCATCACACACATCATCAGTTATGAAGTGCGTATATTAAACAAATAGCATGTAAGTCTAGGGGATTTTGAGGCTTTAGACTCAAGCTATGAGGATGTTGTCGGGAATGGGATAAGCATGAATCACATAGCATATAGCAATTACGTTCTAAGGGGCGGGTAAGTATGACTCAAGCTATGGGGAAAGCAGGGGTAGGGACATTCCACATAAGCACATTCCCAGGCCAATCATATCATAATAGCATAAGCGGAAACGGAAGCATAACATGGGATATCATAAGTTAACATGGATAGCCATATCTTAATAGTATCACTTAGCATAACGTTCAATAGAGTCGATATGTCCAATAATGCCTCGACATAATCCGAGCTCACCCTCAAGTCATAAAGTAAAGGAATATAAAGTAAAGAAATGGGTAGATAAAATTGGGTGTTGCCCTTGGAGTATAAGGCTCACCACAAGCAAAACTTCAAGAGTCTTGATTAGCCGTCTAGCAGAGGATGAAAGTCACCTTCATTCCCTACAAGGTTAGAACATGTATACAGGAGTATGGGTTAGCACATAATAATGCACTAAGTATGCGGGCATGCAATGCATAGGAACATGAACCTACAACCAACTATATGACAAGGGCACATACATAGAAGGAAAATATAGGAAGGGATATTATACCAAGATGCCATGAAATCCATGATACATAAAATGCCATAATACTTATAGTTATAGGGGATATGACCATAACCGACATCCAAACTCAAGTAAGCTACAACATGAACTTGCCCGATGAGGCCTCCGATCGGATGAGAGAATATTACTTGCCAAAGGTAATCTACACTACACCTTACGACCCGGTCATTTCGGTGTGATGGCCACCTTTCTTACGACCCGATCATTTTGGAAAGATTTACATAACATATCATATCATTTCATATCATAGCATACCTTATGGGCCACCTATTTTGGTAGCGTAACCTATGTTCGCACATAGTTGAGGGAAAGGAGTGAGACCCTTAGGGATAGCCCACTTACTACTCCAGTCCAACTCGGTACTAAGTTGTCATCCCACAAGAATATGTATACATATACATGCCTTTAAAATGGAACGGAAATACTTCACATCAAATCATGCATAATTAGGCATAAAGGTCAAATCACTTGCTTTACTTTCATGCATACGTGACTAAAAGTCAAACATCTTTCATAATCATGCTTCATTGGACTAAAAAGCCAAATATACTTTCATGTCAAACTTCATGCATAAGATTAGCTCCTTGCTTGTCATATCATACCATATCATATGGATGTAAACACCCATGGTTGCTCAATGAGCTATATCATAGACATTATCTGATCACATTATTGTCATAACCCATACTTTTTCAAAATCATAGTCATAAATATATTTGGGACTAGGCCCACATCATATCCTTCTTGAAATCCATGTTCATGAATGCAAATGCCATGATTGATTATGAGAATAGCATGGGCAATTAGAATTCATAAATTCAATTCATAATAAGAAGAATTCATAAGAAATTCAAAGTTAAATCATCAATTAAACCTCAATTTAACATTACCCATGCATAAATTAAGTAGTAAGGGGACATGCATACTTGTACCATCTTGAATCAAAGTAATTCATCAATTAGGGACTTAATTCATCTTGAAATCATTAAATAAGAACAGCCCACACTTCAATTTCACTAACTCATTCTTAATTCAAAAGACCCATTTCAAAAAAAAATCATAATTTCTAAAAAATTGAGAAAAGGATTTTGGGTCTTCATGGTTGAAAGAAAAACCATGAATCAAACCCACATATTTGTATTTAATAAGAAGATTGAGAAAATTCTGATGAAGACTTGAATTTCCCCCAATTTCAAGTTTGGTCTTTAATGGTGGATGAGAGAAAATTAAGAGAATTTTGGAGATGAATTGAGAGCTTGAATGAATTAAAAGGGATTAGGGTTTGATTTAGGGGTCTTAGGAAACTTTAGAAAGGCTAAAATGGCCCTAGGAATAATTAAAATTACCAATTAACCATTAATGAAATGGAGCAGATAACTGGAACATTCGTTGATGGAAGCATCCACACGGTCCGTGTAGTGGCTCACGGACCGTGAACCCTACCGTATTGCTTGACTTAGTCATGCCCTAGCTTGAAATCTTAGAAAACTTTCTGGATCACTTCACAACAAGACTCACGGTCCGTGAAGCTACACACGAATCGTACACTGGTGCATGGAGCCTCACTTAGTCCGAGGTCTTGGACCTGGGGCCTGGGCAGTCTATGGACCACACCATGAGGGCCCTCACGGACCATGAGGCATCATACAGATCATGAGGTGCTCCGTGGAGCCTTACTTTGTCCTGGGCATTAGTCCACCTCCTAGCCCACTCTCTAGATCAACCCACGGATGCCCCTCACGGGTCGTGAGCCTCCACATGGCTCGTGACCCCTCCCGTATGGCCCTGCCTTATCCAACTTTGGCCCTTCTTTTCCACAACACTCTCGGCCACAGACAGTCCCACCAGAACGGCCATAACTTTCACATACAAATTTTGATTTGAGTGAAATCAATTGTGTTGCGAAGATAACTCAAAGAGCTTCGTTTTGATAGGTCATAGTCCATACAGTTCATCTCATACCAAGAGATGTAGCCATTAAAAGTCAGTCCTTCTACACGGTTTTATACAAAACTCTCCTAACATGATTCCCTTGAATAGGACCACTTAAATAGAACTCATTATCATCACTACACAACCATAATAAGTTCAAAACGGACTTTGATCCACTAGTACAAAGTTCAAAAATTTTTGGGTCGTTACAGTTGCCTTAAGTTGAGATCTCTTTGGGTGAACACATGTTGAAGGCTCTTCTGATAGGCAAAGTCATCCATATGAACCCCATACAAGTAGTGATGCCAAATTTTCAATGCAAATACCACGGCAGCAAGTTTTAAATCATGAGTTGGGTAGTTTTTCTCATACACCTTTAATTTTCTTGAGGCATAGGCAATTACCTTACCATGTGGCATCCACACACACCCCAACCCAATCCTTGAGGCATCATAATAGACTACAAATCCATTATTTCATTCTAGCAAGGTAAAGATTGGAGCCGAAGTTAAATGATCCTTCAAATTTTTAAACTTCTTCTCACACTCTCCCATCTATATAAACATCACTTTCTTTTGAGTCAACTAGGTCAATGAGGATAAAATGGAGGAGAAATATTCTACAAACATTCTGTAGTACCTAGCTATGCCTAAGAAACTCCTAATGTCCCTAGGAGTCAATGACCTTGGATAATTTATCACCACTCTCATCGTTTTAGGGTCAACCTTGATACCATCACTCGATACCACATGTCTAAGGAACGCAACCTCAATTGACCAAAATTCACATTGGTCAAATTTTGCAAAAATCCTTTGCTCCCTCAAAGTTTGTAACACCACTCTTAAGTTCTCCATGTGGTCCTCCTCACTCCGAGAGTGGATTAGGATATCTTTGATGAACTCCACTATGAATATATCAAGGTAGGATTTGAACACCCTATTCATAAGGTCTATGAATATAGTTAGTGCATTAGTGAGATCAAAAGATATTACCACAAATTCAAAGTGACCAAACCTAGTCCTGAAAGGTGTCTTAGGAATATCACTCTCCCTTACCCTTAGTTGGTGATACCCTGACCTTAAATCAATCTTGGAGAAATGTTTAGCCCCTTTTAATTGATCAAACAAGTCATCTATTCTTGGGAATGGATATTTATTCTTAATAGTGACCTTGATCAATTATAAGTAGTCTATACACATACAGAGTGACCCATCCTTCTTCCTTACAAACAAAATCGAAATACCCCATAGAGATCTACTAGGCCTAATAAAACCCTTATCCGATATTTCCTTCAATTATTCCTTTAAATCCTTCAACTCCATGGGATTCATTCTACAAGGAAGAATAAAGATAGGTTGAGTATCGGGTAAGAGGTTTATATCAAAATTTATTTCTCTTTTGGGAGAAACACCTGGTAACTCATCTGAAAAGTCATTAACTATAGGGACCGACTCAAAAGAAGGAACTCTAGAAGTGACATATTTGACCCTCACTAAATGATATATGCATCCCTTTGAAATCATTTTCTTGGCCTTTAAAAAAGAAAAAAATAGACCTCTACATGAAGAATTTCTACCCTCCCACTCAAGAAGAGACTCATTTGAAAAGTGGAACTTGACTCTACGAGTCCTACAATCGATGGAGGCATAGGAAGCGTGTAACCAATCCATCCTAAGTATGACATCAAAAATAACCATGGAGAGTTCTACTAAATCACAAGGGACAAATTTATGCAAGAGGGAAATGGGATAATCTCTATACACTCTTTGTGCAATAATAGACTCTCCTACGGGGGTATACACTTCATAAGGCTCCTAAAGAATTTGGGGATGTGCATGGAATCTATTTACAAGGAAAAGAGTTACAAATGACAAATTTTCCCCTCGATCTAACAATACATATGCATCAAAATTATAAAGTTTCAACATACTAGTAACAACATCTGAGGCCTTTTCAACTTCTTGTCAGCCATGAAGAGCATAGAATCGATTGGTTCTTAGGGCACCTTGAAGATACCCGCCTTGGTATTGGGCCCTTGTACCTCCACTCCTACAATTCTTTGCATGGTGCCCAGGATTTATACACTTAAAGCATGTATTTGAACTAGCCAAACCCTCTCCCTTGTGGGGCCTCCCACACTTGAGGCACTTAGGAGTTTGTGTCTTTAGAGCTACCCACTTATCCTTGATGGATCGGGGAGAAAACGTGTTGGTAGACCCTTGGCCACTTTTATTTTGGCCACCTTGGAACATGTTTTGGCCTCCACTCCTTTGGTGAGAGTATCCCCCACTATCAAATCGAGTTCTCTTGGACTCCCTCGCTTTCTCCCTCAACTTCTCCTCCTCAATTTGTTTGGTGTATGCAATCAACTGGAAGATTTCCATCTCCTTCCCGAGCATGGTTGGCTTGCAGTACTTTGATACCAAGTCTGATACACTGAATATGAACTTGCTCACCCGGGCTCTTGGATCCAATATCATGAAAGGGGTTTATTTGGAGAGTTTAGTGAACTTGAGAGAATACTCTCTCACGCTCTATACCCTTTCTTAAGGTTGATAAATTCTTGTACCTTATCCTCCCTCAACTTTACTGGGAAGAATTGGTCCAAGACCTTAAACTCCTCCCATTCAATTGGACCCGCTCCTTGGCCCCTTTCCTCTATCCATTGCTCGTACCATATCTTTGCTACTCCCTTAAGTTTTTAGGCCACTAACTCGGCCTTCTCTTCCAAGGGAACTCCTATTATAATGACAATTCGGTAAGCATCATCTATGAAGTCAATAGAATCCTCTTCTACCTTAGAACCGTGGAACACTGGGGAACCCTTCCTTATGAAATCTCTAAGTGGTGTAGCTGGAGTCGACACTTGGGGAGGAATAGCAATCTCCCTATCTTGATTGGCCAAAGCTCAGGTGTAACAACCCAAAAATTTTCAAAATATCCTTATGAATGGAATTATATAATGTACTGCTGTCCATGGTTGAGTTTACTGAGTTTAAGTGGCCGAATGCAAATTGGGCTAGTTAGTGGCCTAGAGGTACAATTTTGATAGTGTACTTCAAATAGTCATAACTTTAGATATGGGATAAACCATGTGAGATGCTATATACAAAATTGAATCTCTTTGAGTTATCTTTGCAACACAACTAGTTTCACTCAATTTGGAGTTCGAATGAGGGAGATATGGCCCAAACAGTGAGACTATCTGAAATTCGGAAGCCATTGGAGATAGGCTCAGAAAAGTGGCCAAGGACAAGGCCACGAGCCGTGAAAGTTTGCATGGCTCGTATAAGGTGTCTTCAAATGTTCCACTGAGCTAGGCGAGGCCTGTAACCACCCCTAGGCCAAGTATAAACCAATGAAGCCTTGAACGGCTCGTGAGAGCTTTAACGACTCGTCCACTGTCCTGTTAAGTTGGACAGTGGCTAGGACAAGACTTGGAAATGTTTTAAGGTACTAAGTATGGTTTGACAGGACCTCACACGACCAGTTACACCTCATACGGTCCGTCAAGTTGTTTGTGAAGTGTTACAGAAAGTCCTCTGAGAATTCGCATTGGAGAAATTATCTAAGTGTGGGTTGACGGTGGGCCAGACGGCTCATGCACTGTTGAACGGGCACTATAATTGCTGTTTGACATTGCTTAGTTCTGGAAAGTTGCGTTGTATTAATGATATTTTCGTGATTTAACTTTTCCCTAAGCCCATTTTTGTCCCCTAAGGTCTCCTAAACCCCTAAGACATTCCCCAAACCCTCATTCATCCATTCAAACTCTCCTATAAACTCTCTTAAGATTCTAAGACTCTTTTGGCCTCCATTGAAGCAAACTTGTGGAATTCGGGGAAGAAGACGTTGACTAAGTTTGACTTTTCTTATTGTTAGTGGTATTAAGGTATGTGGGACTTGATTCAAGGATCCTCTTTCATCCTTGAAGATCCTAAGAATCCTAACCCTTTTTAATTTGATTTCAAGTTTTCAATTTAGTTATGGGTTCTTCCAATATTGTTGTAGATTAGTGTTGGGACTTGAGTGTTGTAGTTTTTAGGTAATTTAAACATGATTTTACATTTGAATTCTTGGATGATTATTGAAACCCTTATTGTTCAACTTGCATGTTCAATATCATGATTTAATTAAGCATGGGTAACTTGTATTATGATTTATTCATGGATTTATACATTTTTTATGACCAAATTGTTAAATCATGTTTGAATTCCATTACCCATGATCTTGATCTTCATTCATGGAATATGCATGGTTATTGTTATGATGAAACAATTTGATGAACCTTTGATATGATAAGTTTTGTTAAGGCTTGTGATCACATAGTCTCTCTGTTAATGCTCTATGAGCACTCTGGGTGCTTGCACCACTCTGTTATGATAAGTTACAAGGCTTGATATGATAATCTATTAAATGGGTTACTCTTATTGCATTGACAAAATAAGATCATGACATGTTTTGTAAGTTTTGATAAGTTTTGACTCAAGCATGAACAAGTTTTTAACAATGGTTTCATTTTGACTAAGTATGCATGCTTTGAAAGTAAGTGTAAGTCTCCGGGTTTTAAATGTTGCATGTACCTATAGGTACTCATGTGGGATGAGCTTAGCACCGAGGGATAGGGTTGTAAGTGGGCTATCCCACAGGGCCCTACCTTCTCCGTCAAACCATGTGCCACCATAGGTTAATTCCCTATATAGGGAACTCTGTTTTGTTTCCCCTTGTATAAGGGTGTTAGGGTACTACTTGGCAAGTAGTACCGGGTTCGGTTAGTGGCTCGTCCGGATCTTTTTGTCTTTGTCAGTTGAGGTACATCCCCGCTATATATATATAATCATAGGATTGCATCTCATGCATCATGGCATAGCATATTATTATATTACTCTTTGGCTACGTGCATCCCCTTCGTATCACTTGTCCCCATGATATGTTGTTGGTCACACTATACTTGTCATATGCATTGCATGCCCGCATACTTAGTGCTTAAGTGTGCTAACCCATATTCTTTTCTACATGTTCTAACCATGTA
>JBCEWC010019412.1:0-11430 GCA_038996855.1 Solanum aculeatissimum
GGAGAGTTTGAATGGATGAATGAGGGTTTGGGGAATGTTTTAGGGGTTTAGGAGACCTTAGGGTACCAAAAAGGGGCATAGGGAAATGTTAAATCACAAAAATACCATTAATAAAGTGCAACTTTCCAGAACTAAGTAGTGTCAAACGGTTCTACTTTGCCCGTTTACTGGTGAACAGTCAGTTCAACCTACCGTCCCAACTACCTTAGCCAAAATCTTCAGCGTGAACTCTCGAAGGACTTTCTGTTATATTTCACGAATTGACGGTCCATCCAAGGTGTAACTGGTCATGCAAGGCACCTTCTAACCACACATAGCCTCAAAATACATATCCAAGACTTGGCTAGCCACTTTCTAACTTGATGGGATAGTAGATGACTCATCAAACACCGAACGAACCGTGCAAGGCTTCGTTGGTTTAAACTTGGTTTAGGGGTGGTTCCATGCCACCCCTAGACGAGCTGTGCACAGTTTCATGGCCCGTGCAAAAGTCCTTGGCCATTTTTCTTAGCCTATGTCCAATGGCTTCTGAATTTTAGACAGTCTCACTCATTGGGCCATATCACCCTCTGATAACTCCAACTTTAGTGAAACCACTTGTGTTGCAAATCTAAATCTAAGAGATTCAATTGGATATATGGTATACCACATGGTTCATCCCACATCAACATATTTGACTGTTTAAAGTACACTGCCAAAACTGTCCCTCTAGGCCACTAACTAGCCCAATTTGCATTCGGCCACTTAAACTCAACACGTTGCTATAAAAACTCAACCATGGCTTGTAGTGCATCATAGAATGCCAACCATAAGTACATTTTGAAAATTTTCGGGTTGCTACAGGCATGTTGGACTCTGAGGGTCATTTACAAACCTAGGACTTCGATATCATCTTTGTCATAACCCGAAAGTAGGGCCTAGATTTGACATGGAGAAGGAGAACCCTAAAGTCCTCAATCAAGCCATCATAGCATCATTACTCACATTATCGGTTCAGAAGCATGAGATAGTAAACACATAACATATAATTCTAAGTAAAATGAGGCTTTGGACTCAAGCTATGGGGATGTTGACGATAATGGGTTGAACATGAATCACATAGCACATAACAAGTATTTCTAAGGGGCGGGTAAGTAGGACACAAGTTATGGGGGCACACCGGGTTATGAGATTTCCACATAAGCACGTTCCCAACATTCACAAGTCCAAACATAATCATAAGCAAAATTGAATCATCATTCTCAAAGCCAAATCTTAATAGTCATAACATCTCATCAAAACATAATATAACGTGTGAGAATCTAACATGTCCAACATAGCCTCTACATAAGATAGAGCGGGGCCTCGACAAAATTCGAGCTCACCCTCAATTCATAAAGAAAGAAAGCAAAACAATACAAGGAAGAGGAAAGTAGATATTTCCCTTGAACTAAATGGCTCACCACAAGCGAAAGCTTCAAGTTGTCACTCATCGTTCAACGGTAGATAGAGGTCATCACCGGTCCGTACATGGTTAGAACATGTAGACAAAGAATATGAGTTATCACAATAAAGCACTAAGTATGCGGGCATGCAAATGCTTATGCACATGAACCTTTACACAACCTAGATGGCAAGGGAAAATACATAGAAAGAGAATACAAGGAAGAATAGTATACCAATATGCCATGATAACCATGATTCATGAAATGCCATAATACTTATAGTATAGAGGGGATGGAACCATGACCGACATCCAAACTCATGTGAGCTACAACATGAACTTGCCTGATGAGGCCTCCCATTGAATCGGAGAAGATTACTTGTCAAAGGTAATCTACACCACACCTTTCAGACCTCCCATTTCAGTGTGATGGCCACCTTACTTATGACCTGGTCATTTTAGAAGGAGTTACATAACATATCATATCATATCATATCATATAATTTCATATCATATTAAAGCATACCTTACGGGCCTCCCATTTTGGTAGCAACCTATGTTGGCACATAGTTTCCAGAAAGGAGTGGGACCCTTGAGGATAGCCCACTTACTACTCCAATCCTTCTCAGTACTAAGTCATTATCCCACAAGAATACGTATACATATACATGCTTTAAAATGGAAACTTGACACTTGAACATCAAATCATGCATACTTTGGCTTAAAAGCCCAATCACTTTCATTACTCTTATGCATACTTAACAAGAGTAAAATATATTTCATAATCATGCTTCATGGGCTAAAACGTTAAATACACTTTCATGTCAAACTTCATGTATAAAAGTAGCTCCATACTTATCATATCATATCATATTGGTGTAAACACCCATGTTGCTCAAAGCGTCCTATCATAGTCATTATGTGATCACATTCTTGTCATAACCCATACTTGTTCAAAATCATAGTCTTAAACATATTTGGAATTTATCCCACATCAAAACCTTCATGAAAAATCCATGATCATGCATGCAAATGCCATGAGTAACAATGAGAATGGCATAGGTACTAGAATTCATACTTTAAATTCAAATCAAGAGTGGTCCATAAGAAATTCAAGTTAAATCAACACTTAAACCACCATTAAAACACTACCCATGCATAGTTCAAGAGCAAAGGGGACATGCATAACTTGACCTTCATCAAATCTATTGAAACTTCATAGAATTCAAATTTAAATAATCTTTTAATCACCTAATTTCTACAACCCACAATTCAATCCAATTAAATACTTCAAAATTTAAAGAACCCCCAACTAAAGAAAGCTTAAATTTATAATTTATAAAGGAGGGTTCTTGGGTCTTCATGGATGAAAGGGAATCCATGAAGTAATCCCACATACCTTGAGATTAGTCAAGAAAATTAGATGATTTTGAAACAAAGATGACTTTCCCCAAATTTCTTTAAGATTTCATCAATGGAGGTCAAGAGGATTGAGAAAATTTTAGAGTGAATTGAAGAGTTTTTTGTTTAAAGACCCTATGTAGGGTCAGGAGCTGAGCAACACCCCCAGGCTTTAACATAAATAAAATCAGAAACAGGGATACATGGCGGGGGACATAAACCTTACCTCCTCCCTAAGATGGTACTTCATGACTTGTCTAATTAGCCATGAGACCCTATTTCTAGATAGCAAACCAAGAACATCCTAAGACAGGACTCCTCTCATTACAAAATTCTAGGAAAGCAATAAACCATTGAGACTCTGCCCTTACAATTTAAATAAAAATAAGAACCTAAAACTAATCCTATATTCTATCTGTTAGATAGTCTACTGGATCAGATCTTTAAGGTTGTTTTGTCTGTCTGTGCTTGAGTTGCAGTGTCTATGGTGGCTTGCTCATTCTCTTCATTTGTTTTCTTCTAAAGTTAATCACCTGCATCTTGTCCATCTTCAAGTAGGCCTTAGTCTATCTTGGCAGCTGACTGGTTTCCTGAAAAACCTGTGGGCTGTTAAGATGTTTGCTGTACTTTGATAGGGAATCATCCACATGGTTGCCTCTCTCAAAACATGCTGACATTTGAATTCTATAATATGAGCCCTATAGTATTATATCGTCTCCAATTCCTTTTGAATCTTCCAGGGTGGCTTAGCAGTGTGATTGATCCAGGAAAGGCTAAAAGAGGCATAGGATCTAATTAAATTACAAATTAACCATTAATGAAATGGAGGGAATCACTAAACACAGTGCCTCATGGAAGGCACCTAGTGGTCGTCCAGAGGCTCACGGACTGTGAGCCTATTCGTGAGACCTCACTTGGTCTCGGCTTTGGCTTGAACTCTCAGGGGACTTTCTGGACCAACTCACAAGGGGCCTCATGGATCGTGTACTGGTTCGTGGAGCATCATTTGGTCCGGAGTCCATCCCCGAACCTTGGCCAACTCTCTGGATCACTTCACGGGACCCCTTCATAAGGAGTGAAGGGTCGTATGAACCGTGAAGTGGTCTGTGGGACCACACATGGTCTATATCTTGGCCCCTAACTCCTAGGAGCATACTAGACCAACCCACTAACACCACCTCGGGCCATGGACTACCAAATGGTCTGTGGTCCTACCCTTAGACCCCATTCCAGAACCCTTTTCCAGCATGCTTCTAATTACAAGCAGTCTCACTGCAAGGGCCATAACTTTCACATCCAAACTTCAAATTGAGTGAAACCAGTTGTGTTAAGAACATAAGTCAAAGATCATTTATTTTATATATAGTAGCCCACCTAGTTCATCCTATATCAAAAGATATTCCCTCTCAAAGTCAGTGCTGTCTAACAGCCTTACAGCATTCCACCAAAATGATTCCCTTGAATCCTGCCACCTAAATACAACCCATGGCTACCAAAATTCAACCATGACAATTTCAACACCAACCTTGAACAACCATTATGAATTTTGAATATTTTTGGATCGTTACAATTTAAGTTCATGATTTTGATTACATTTATGCCTAGACCTCTTGAGTTACATGATTTAAAGTTTACATGCATAACCCACCCAATTATCATATCAATTTTTCTAAAGGCGACATGGTCTCTAAATATGAGGGTTCAATTACAAAGTTATAAAAGCTTATAAAAGTCAAAGTTATGATGCTTTGAATCCCTTAAGTTAAAGTTAAAGATGGTGAAAGGACAATTCTCACCAAAAGATAAATCCTTTGTGATAAGGACAATTTTCACATATTGGATCTCAAGTTAAGACAAGATACTCTTTTAATATGATGATGATGAAGTTATGATTTTAAGTTTATAAATGACTATGATTATGCATATTGTTTCAAATATATTTTTTGGGAATGAATTAGCACTGCATGGGGTATTATGGTGGGATTGGGTAAGGGAATCCTAATAGCAATGTGTTGACTCAATAACTATGTGCCACCATAAGATACCTTTTGGGATAAGCTAGGCTAGTGGATCCACGTAAGCCATATTATATATTAGAGATGCAAGTGCAAAGTTATGAAGTTCTACCTTGGCTAGTAGATTCTCCTTTTTCCAATGGAAGGATTTCATTAGCCTTTTCCCAATTGAAGGAGTACATTTGATTCCAAGTAGTAACTCATTTAGTCTTATATGTCAGTGACCTCTCACGCAAACTACACTTCTCAATGAAGCCACAAGCAGTCATTGTCAAATATAGTACCTAATAATGGTTAGGGTCGATCCTACACGGAGTAAGGTCTAGACCTGGAGTACTCATGAGCAATTAGTATTGAATTAATCTACTTATTTCTCGAAGAGGGTTTTTTTTGTTAAATGCTATAAGTAAAACTAAACTAAAAATATCAACCAAGTTGAAGTGTTGTGAAATCAGTGAGAGAAGTAACTAGGTATTATGTTCCCCATGAATTCCTAACTTAGTATAACCAGATAATCATAACCGTTTTTGGTGTGTAGCATCTAGAACTGGTAAGTTATATTTACCTAACCCTTTAATCTAGTCGAGAGGCAAATTTCACTATGTAATTTGATCTATCTCCGCAATGTGACATTACTAACCATTACCTTTTATCCCATTACAACCATCATGTGATCAATTCAGGTTGATTAGACGAGAGGGATCACATCGGATCCTATTAATTTACCCTTATCTCATTCTTTACCCCCTGATCTAGTAATTAAAAATTGAGAGAATTCTAACATTGTCCACCATTAAAAAGCATTCATAATGAAGGGATAAATTAAAACATGCATGTATATATTTCAAGAATTATGAATTATCCAGATTTTACTTTGTTAGTTCCTCATGGTTCCCACAACTCTAGTTGTGGATTTAGCTATGCATGTTCATATTACATGAAGAAATCATGTTATGGAATAACATAATGATGAATTGAAGAACAAGAAATCTAAAATCTTCACAAGAAATCACAGTGTTATAGATTGAATGTAAAAGCAAAATTAATCATAAGTAGTTTCTCTCTTTGTATCTGTTGTCTCTCTACCTCTATTTATATAAACAAATCTGTAAAGCTTATTTATACTAAGTAAAATACAAATCCAAAATGGAATAGGAAAATTGGATTTGGAAACTCAGACAGACGAGGTAACGGGCCCTAGATGGACTTCCGACCTGTACCTAGGGCTTCGTCGTATGCTCTTCATAAGACCTGCAATCTACGAACTCCTCATACGGGTCATTTTCTGACTTACGACCTATAAGGGGTCTTCTCTGCTAACTCTTAAAAAATTCTTCATAATTTTAATCCTCTAGGAACGATCTAATCCACAACTAGTAATCTAACTTACAACTTGTAAGATCCTTGTTTGATAACAGTTCTGCACTTGGTAATTTCTCTGATCTTCAGTATACAAACACATCTACAAGCCATAAAAAACTCTACGCCTCATTTAAAAACTTGTAACCTCAATTTTTTAAAATCATCCCATCACTGGATCTGACCCATGAAACTAACCTATGACCCATGGAATGAACCACAACCCGTAGTGTGACTCATGAATCCCAAAAACCTACAATCTGCAAAACTTTGCCCAAAATCATCCCAAATCCTATAATCCTATAAAATTAACATAAAACAATATGAAACCTACTAATATCACTTTGAGAATGCACAAAATCTTAAGTTTAAAGCATAAAAAATGTTGTATTTTTGGAGCATATAAGTCAGATATGGTCTTCACCCACATAAGTATGATGTAAAGAAGTTATGTATTATTTTTCATGCAAGTTTTCATTAAAGCATTCTCATGCATGTTATATTGAGCTTATATTCCATTGTATGTAATAATGCATCTTACTTATAAAGCTTATTATCTAGTATTGCATTGCATCCCACATACTAGTACATTCAAAGTACAAACTGAATGACCTAGTTGGTCATTTTTGGCTTTATCTATGAAAATTACTATTTTACCCCTCTATAAGTTGCTTCAGACTTATTTTAAACTATCGTTATTTTTGGAATTGAAATCCGGAGATTTAAAATGGAAAATTTGAGTTTTTGGCACTTTTTGGAAGTTTAAGTTATTGAAAAAGTGAGATTTTGTACCATTCTGAGTTTCTGGTGTTAGATCGGGGACCCATTGATTTCATTAGCTCCAGGATGTTGAAACTAGTTTATGAGAAGTTACATAACTGAATTTGGAATTGAAATGAGGTCTTTAAGCCTAAAGTTGTGATTTTAGTCATTTTTGGGACCAAAGTTTGACTTTGGTCAACATTCGAACTTTGGGAGCTTGGATCGAAATTCTGGCAGTTCCAATAATTTTTTATGGTGAAACTAACGCTAGAAATGATCTCGTCATATTTTTTTGAGTTGTTGAGGACAGTTTTGGTATTTGAGGTTTAAGCTAGTTTCATTGAGTCGCATTTCTAAATATGGTGAGGAGGCCTTGAAATTGATTTTTGATGATTCTATTGATTCTGGATCGTTGTTTCTGGTGGGGATACATCTAAAGTTTGTGTAATTTTGAGTTTGGATGAGTTTTGAGGGTCAATTTTGAGTAGGGAATTGGACTTAGTTTGCTGGTTTTACTGAGATCTGGTGCAGGTACGTTTCTTCTCCACGTTTGCAGAGGGTTGGGTTTGGTTACCTGTGTATTCAAAGAGTGCACGCGTGTATGTGACCCCCGCTAATACTCCGCATTCGCGGAGTTCTTTTGGTCTTACTCTTTCGTGTTCGCAGGATCCCACCCACGATCGTGGGTACTTTTTACCCCTAAATAATTTTAAACTTGAGAAACACCATTTTAAATCCAATTTTGAACTTCTAAGATTTTTGAGGAAATGTTGAAGAAAGATTTTTGAGGATTTTTGCTGGGTAAGTGTTTTTAACATTATATTAATCATTTTCTATAAGTTTTATCTTGATTTTATCCTAAATTCCATGATTTTTGATGTCCAAAATTGGGGATTTTTAGATTATGATTTCTAAACTTTGAATATCAATTTCTTACTCGTTTTAAACTCAGCTTTTATGGAATTTTCATCCACGGCCTTCATTTTTTGAGTAAAACTTAATTTTAAATCCCATTTTCATATTTGAGAACTTTAAATTTTAGCCTTAAAATTGATCATTTTTCCCACTAAATCTAATTCATGTCAATATGAGCATCAAAATGCTCATCTTGATGTATAGTATCTGATTTTGATAGTGATTGGTTGATTTGTGGATCAATTGGAGGTTTGAGTTGATTAAAATCTTTTTCGGGTGTAGTTTTGGCATTGAGGTAGGTTCATCTAACCTTGTTGGGATTGAATTTGAGTTATTGATAATTTTTATCTGGTAATTATGAGATATAGATCAAATCATGAGTAATTATGTTGATGGGACAAGATATTGATGGAAATATGATTTTGGTTAAGCCAAATTATGAGTAAATGTGATACTATTGTTAATCGGAGATGAAAAATGGTGGTTTGAGACTCTGTGATGAGCATGCATATATCTATCTTGTGGACGAGTAAGGTCCGGTACTTATGATGCACTTATTTCCTGGATGTAATGATGATAGGTAGTGTGTGGACGAGTAAGGTCTAGTATTTTGGTATAATTGATCTTTGATATGGATGTGTCTACTTAAGATATTATGATAGGTTATGACTCATGATATTATATTCCTTGTTTATTTGATGCTTACACTATATTAATCTCATTATGATGTTGTTATAATTATGCAAATATTTTAGTGGATATCATGGCCTTGTGAGGTATAATGTTATATTGTATCACCCCTTGACCCGAGTAGGAGGCAAGGGTAACATGTTCCACAGTTGTACCACCCCCTTGACCCGGGTAAGAGACAAGGGTGAGATCCATACTTGTATATCTCTTGACCGTGGGCAGGTGGCAAGGTTGAGATATTATAACGCCTCTTGACCACGGGCAAGTGGCAAGGTTGATACATCGTGATACCCTTGACCACGAGTAGGTGGAAAGGTTGATAGATACTTGATGTATGAGTTGATGAGATTTCATATATTGTGTGTATACTTCTTATGGTGTTGTGATTCTGGACATCCGAGAGATGTTGTGAGACTTTGTGTATATTTTTATTGTGTACTAACCCTTTTTAGATGCACTTGTTCAATTTCTCTTACCCTGTTAGTTGAATCTATTGGGTACATTTCAGTGTACTCACCCCTACTTTGTTTCCTCCCTGTAGATCGATCACAAAGACTCGCAGAGTAGTTGACTCACTTTTATTGAGCATATTCTACATCCATCCAGATCCTACCAGTGAGGCTCATGACTTCGAGTTGCCATGGATCTCTTTGATTATCTTTACTACTTTCTTCTAACCTTGTATTAGATGTTATGAGATAGTATTGTATTTCATTTTGAGATAGTTGTATTTATCTTCCACACTACCATAGATGCTCTTATTTTCATGACTCTAGATTTTGGGATATTTGATGTTATGTTGTATTTGTTTTTGCCTTATTTCTTTCTTTCTTATTCGTGATTCATTTTGGGTTGTGACATAAACACATACTTTTTGCCTACATGATCTAACCATTTAGGGACCGACGCTTCTATCCATCCTTCTCTAAGTGGCTAGCTTGGTTCGTGAAGATTGTTGATTGTGTGAGTGCTCCATTCTAGGGACAATACTAATTTCCTATCTTGCATATGTTGAGACACTATTTCTTTACTTTCTATTTTGAGGGTGTGCCCAAGTCATATGTTGGCTCCTGTCCTACTCATGTTTTAGAGGTGTTGTTGGATACTTATGTTATGTACCTATTATGAGATGTTGAACTTTTATGGAGACTTATCCTTTAGCCCCTATCCTCTATGTGATGCTATTTAATGTTTCCGGTGTTGATGGAATGGAGTTGATCTTCCTACATCCCTACTTCCCTATAGATTAAGTCATACTTACCCTTCCCTTAGTCTTGCTTTCTATGTGATCATGTATATCCATTTCCCTTATTCATTCCCATAGCGTGAGTCTAACACCCTTATTTCTCTTAGAATTTGCTTGTTGTTGCTTGGTTTATATTCTGCAACCAAGGAAGTGCAAAAGATATACTAAGAGGCTTGTTTGGGTTACCTTCAGATTTCCCATTCACCGTGTTGCACCTAGGCCCTAAATTCGGGTCATGACAAGCTTGGTATTAGAGCACTAGGTTTGTAAATGATCCTAAAAAATCCAACACATCTCATCGATTAGAGTCTTGTTCATGGTTGTGAAGCGGGCCACAACTATGAATAGGAGACTGTGAGGTATTTCAGGAAATATTCCACTTCATTATGATTCAAGTCGTTCCATTAGATATATCTAAGGTTATTCCTCTGACTAACGATGACCTCTTTGTCATTTCTAGAAAATGCCACCAAGAAGAGCACCTTTGACCAGGGATATGGCCAAAGATCAAGCCCTTCCTACGAAATAAGAGGAGAATGTCTCTCATGCGGAGTTTAGAACCTCCTTCATTATGTTGGCCCAAGAATTAGCCAGCCAAGCTAATAGAGAGGTTTCCATTCCTCCCTAAGCACCTACACCGGGAACCAAAGTTCGTGACTTCATGAGAATGAACCCAATAGAGTTTCATGGATCAAAAGTTCAGGAAGACCTCATTGATTTTCTTGACGAGGCTTATAGAATTGTGACTGTTATTGGTGTGCCATCAGAGAAAAATGTCGAGCTTGTGGCCTATAAATTGAAAGGGGTGGAAAAGGTTTGGCATGACCAATGGTTTAAAGAAAAAGGTATTGAAGCAGGTCAGGTTGGATAGGAGGAGCTTAATGCAACATTTTTGGATAGTTACTTTCCATTGGTGTTGAGGGAGGCCAAAGTAAGAAAATTCATAAACCTCAAGCAAGGGAACATGAGTGTGAGAGAGTATTCTCTCAAGTTCACAAAACTTGTCACGTCCCAAAAAATAGGGAGGCATGACTGGAACTCGATACCACCATTGGCCGAGTAATCCACTGAACATACTAGTTACTTAAACTAGGGGCCAAAAGATCGGGCAGCATAACGTATGAAAAACTAATACTAAACCATTTAGGTCATGACCTGGTCATTAATGAACCAAGCACATTAGGATAGGTAACCCAAAATGATAAAGTATTGGCTAGCCGACAAGGCTACAACAACAGAGGTACAGTCATATACTACATATATACATACTAGTCCCATGACTAGAGACTGAAAGGTACCAAAAAACAGAACCCAAAATAACATGTCCACAATAGACTCTAAGAGAATCACTAACACAACCGGGACAGGGCCACGACTATACCCAACTATACAATAAAAAGTAAGCATCTTGTGAAAGCTCCAGGAAAAGGTGGAGCTTACCAACTCACAACTGAATTGGGCTCCTAATAGAGGGTCAATCAGAATCACTATTTGGACCTGCACGCACGAAATAAAATGCTGCATCCCCAGGCAATAAGATGTCAGTACAAATGAACATGTACTGGTATGTAAGGCAGAAAGTGAAATCATAGATAACTGTAGTAAAAAGGGTAATAGAA